>JAPKLW010000212.1:470343-564124 GCA_026898455.1 Plectranthus barbatus
TTTTATCGCGTCTAGATATTGAGTTCCAAAATCAGTCCCTTTTACTTGAACAAAGGGCGAATTGAGTCTTCGTGTTCGATAATTTTTACTTGATAAAAAAATACTGCATCGAGGACATGAAAGGTCCACTGCAAGAACACCTCAGCAAAATGGCTTGGCAGAAAGAAGGAACAGAACTCTAAAGGAAGCCATGCGCACAATGCTTGCCGATACAGATCTAAGTCAGAAATACTGGGGATAAGTGGTAATGAACGCCTGTTATATGCAAAATCGAAGTGGATTAAATCTTCGCTTCAAAAGACTCCCTATGAAATATATCATGGTCGTAAGCCTTCTTTAGCTCATCTTCGTATTTTTGGTTCGCCATGTTATATCCATAACAATGGAAAATTGAAGTTAAGTACTTTTTCTCCCAAAGCCGATGAAGGAGTATTCATAGGATATGGACATCCGTCTCATAAGGGATATAGAGTACTTAATAAGACAACCAAACCTGTGGAAATAACATGCAATTAATTTTTTATGAAGCTACTTTAGTGCGCAGGATCATTAAAAGCCAAAGGGATGAGTTTCATGAAACCAATGATGTCAACAGGACTTCAGGCTCGAATTCTTTCGAAGCTGAACTGAATGATCCGACTAGGTTGAAGAATGAACCATCATCTCTATTGGAGACCTTGACTGATCAATCGATAGTCAAGAGGGCCTGTGATGCAATCGGTAATGCTGAGGCCACCATACAATCTCTCGAAGAGCTTACAGATCAATAGGGAACTAGAGGAGATAAGGTTGCTCAACTATCTAAAGATTCCCAGAATGGCGAAAGGTTTACTGAAGACAACCCTGCTGAATACAACCAAGAGTAGACTGCTACAGATAGGAGTACTACATCAGTAATACAAAGTTCAACAGACAAAATGATAGATGACAATCCTTCAGCATAAGATGACTCAACAAGGGTAGCAGATAGCTTGGAGACTATACAACTTGTTGAAGTACCAGTTTCTGAAGAACCCATCGGACCATCCAACAGTCAAGTCATTCCTGTGGAAGAACTCCAAAGACCCACATGGCTGCTAAGAGATCATCCTACTCAAGCGATTCTAGGAGATATTGCTGATCCAATCCGAACAGACACAGTGCACTACTTGCCTGCTTCATATCGCAAGAAGAGCCTACCAAAGTAGCAGAGACACTCAAATCAGCAGACTGAATCAATGCAATGCAGGAGGAACTATCAAAGTGCACAAGGAATCATGTATGGGATCTCGTTGATCGTCCAACACATCAATCAGTAATAGGAACTAAATGGGTATTCAAGAATAAGCGAGACAAAAATGGACTCGTCGTTCGCAACAAGGCCAGATTAGTTGCTAAAGGATATGCGCAGTGTGAAGGGATAGATTTTGACGAAACTTTTGCTCCAGTAGCTCGCTTGGAAGCAATCAGATTATTCCTAGCTTATGCTGCTCATCATGGGTTCACAATATTTCAAATGGACGTCAAGAGTGCATTCCTTAACGGCGAATTCAAAGAAGAAGTCTAACTGGAACAACCTCCAGGTTTTGAGCAAGGAGACAATGTTTACAGACTAAGGAAAGATCTCTACGGACTTAAGCAAGCCCCAAGAGCTTGGGATGAGACGCTATCAAAATTCTTGCTAAAGAACGGGTTCGGGAAAGAAAAGATCGACAGAACACTATTCTTGATCAAAGATGCTGATGATATCTTAATTGTCCAAATCTACGTGGATGACATCATATTTGGATAAAGAAATTTAGGTCTCTGTGAAAAGTTTGCTCAGCTTATGCAAACCAACTTCCAAATGAGTATGATGGGAAAGATATCATACTTTTTAGGCTTACAAGTCCAGCAATCAGACTATGGGATTTTCATTCACCAGAAGAAGTATACGAAGGATCTCATCAGCAAATTTTGCCCAGAAAAGACAAAGACTCTGCGGATTCCAATGAGCACAACCTGTCAGATATCAATGGACGAAGAAGGTGAATCCGTAGAGCCCACAACATACAGAGGAATAATAGGGTCACTATTATACCTGACAGCTAGCAGACCAGACATCTCATACGTTGTAGGAGTATGCGCCAGATATCATGCAAATCCAAAGAAGTCACACATGGAATATGCTCGAAGAATTGTTAGATATCTGAAGGGAACAGAATCTCTAGGAATTTGGTATCCCAGGGCAGACGATCTTACACTCATAGTATACTCAGATTCTGATTTTGGGGGTTGCAGAGTTGACCGAAGAAGTACGAGTGGAACATGCCAATTTCTAGGTTATAAGCTGATAAGCTGGTTCAACAAAAAGCAACACTCCGTAGCAACATCCACCACGGAAGCGGAATATATAGCTGCTACAAGCTGTTGTACACAAGTGATGTGGATCAAGCAACAACTTCAAGATTATGAAGTCAGCACTCGTGGTGTTTCTATCTACTGCGACAACAACAGCGCGATGTGCATCACGAAAAATTCTGTTCATCACTCTCGAACAAAGCACATCGATATTCGACATCACTTCATCAGAGATCATGTCGAAAAGAAGGATATCTCGGTGGATTATATCAAAACAGAGGATCAGCTAGCAGATTGATCGCAGAATTATTTTACTAGCGATTTAGCAGAGCTAATAATACAGCGTCAAATAAAATTATCGAATCACAGGGGAAAGAAGTAACAAAAAACCTTAATTACTAAAACATAAGTTCTCAAAACACTGGTTAGGGGAAATTCAAATTTTTGTTTTGGTTTTCAAACTAATTTCACAATTTAAAACTCAAACAGGGAAATAGAAATAACTTGATGGAAGCATATATGAGAAGTACAAATTCCAGGGATATCTACCTATCATGTATTACATGTATGAATCAATTGATTAATTCCTAATTTAATTCCTCTTCGTATTGAAACATTAGAAAATTATTATGAACTTCTTTGTTGGACAATTCATAAAGTTGATTAATCAATTACCTATCTCCGTTCGGTCTCAAGATTAATTAATTAACTCCAAAAATCTATGGATCTATTCCTATAATCTATTCCCTTCTGTTCAGACAAGAAATTAAATTATATTGTGAAAACTCTTTCCATTGAAAACTATTACAGTTATGTCTCTAATTCTCAACTAATTAATCCTAAGATGTGGCCAGCAACTCAAGATTATGAATAAGCACAAAATTAACAAACTACGATGGGAAAGGAAAATTAATTCAATTAATCTAACATGCATACATTGATAGTTCAAAACCCTAGAATCTGAGAAGGAAGTTAGTTACACATATTCATGAATAGGATCATCAGAGATACAGAAAAACATGAATTGCATAAAAACTGGGTGAAGATGTCTTCCCACAAAAATCTGTCTTCAACCATAAAACATAAAACCCTTGGAAATCTTCTAAAATCTTCAATTCTAAAATTCTACACACCAAAATTCGAATTTTACATGGCTTTATATAGCTGTGATAGACGTATCATGTAGTATCCAGGATTAGATATATCAAAATCATCAAATCAGGATCAGATAAAGATTTCCCAGATTCGCATCGATCGATGCAGAACTCGCATCGATTGATGCTCATGAAGAACCTGCGTTGATCG
Source organism: Plectranthus barbatus (assembly GCA_026898455.1). Lineage (NCBI taxonomy): Eukaryota > Viridiplantae > Streptophyta > Magnoliopsida > Lamiales > Lamiaceae > Plectranthus > Plectranthus barbatus. The sequence goes on from JAPKLW010000212.1 coordinate 473,968, forward strand.
ATGCAAGATGTGCGTTGATTGACGTGAACCTGGCCTCCGCTGCCTTGCATCGATCTCACGTCGACCGTGCGTCAATCGTCCCACTGAGCAGCTGCGTCGATCGACATGCCTTTGGCGTCGATCGATGCAAGTTTAGAACTCGAGCATCTTTTGCTTTCTTCTCTATTTCCGACTCAAAACCTGCATAATTTATCAATCACGACATTACGAGCACAAAAGCCAATTCATGCAAAATAAAACATGCAAAACAACTCAAACACCACCCAAATAGTCAAAGAACCCAAAGATAAGTTGGTAAAAATGCTAACTTATAAACTCCCCCAAACTTAAACCATTGATCGTCCTCGATCAATCCATAGATAAGAAATCACATCTCATGCAGATACAAGTGTGCAATGCCTCACAAGCTTCTTTCACTATCCGAGCATCACTTATTCACATAAATCATGCATTCCAACAAATTCTCATTGTTAAATTATTGAGGAGGAACCTCACTGGGCAGTGTTTGCACTCATCGCTCAAAAAGTAAAGGGTTTATGTTTCACTCACTCAAGGTTTTAGTTTACCTCACCATAAGTTTGACAAATTTCTCATCTCTCCACTGCTTGTTAGTGTGGCTTTTCAGGGAATCAGAAAAGTCTTATTTTGGTTGTAATGTGGCTTACCTAAAAGGCGGGATGCATTTGGCTAAGTGACTTAAAATATTGCAATTAAAACCCAAAGACCCAAGCATACCATAACTACATAATTTTTCTCTTATGCACAATCTTGTTCCTTCTCTTTTTCGTTATAATTTTCAGGGCCCGTTAGAACTTATTTTAAACTTTCGTCAACTTACAAGCATATGAATTTTTTCTATCTTTTTCCACTCATGTTCACTTCTTTTCTTTTAATTTACCCATGGCAACCCTTATTTTTGCACATGGACTCACATGCTCTTTAGAGAAATGAGCGACCTCTTTCGCCATGTATCATGCTTCACCGTCTTGTAGTCGAGTAGCTTCGGGTTATTCATCTTGATTTACCTGAGCTAATCAAACAGACAAACAAATAGAGCGCAAGGAAACGCGGATCACGGTCCTAAGCGACTCAGATACGAACGGTCTATAAGAACCGTCCGCTCTGATACCACTTGTTGGTCCCGGATTATCAGGGTATAACTTGGCAGCGGAAAATGTGGTTAATCGTTTCTTGCACTCTGCTGGTTACTCAGCTGACTGGGACCTTGTCAGCTGGTAAGTCAACTTGCACTTTGCGTACTCAGCTGACTGGCGACTGGCTCGTCAGCTGGTAGCTCAAGACTTAGAATATTTTTAGCCTTGTTTGCACAGTTATATCAGTTTTCAGATATACACCAGCACTTGGGTGCTGGGTTTTAAATCAGTATGAAATGCAGAAAGCTGATAAAAGACAAAGGATTTATAGTGGTTCGATCAACTGATCTACGTCCACTCTCCAGTCGTAGCACTGGAAATTTCACTAAGAGTAATCGGGTACAAGCGTCCTACGATCTATCTCTAGCTGGTGAATGCCTCGTCCACCAGTTCACTAGATCAACCGCTCCCGGCCTTGTCCTTCTTCAACTCTGATCAGCTGGTGGAGTGCGAGCACGTCACTTCAACCTCCACAGCTTCACTGGGTGTTTAGTTCTCCCAAGAACGTATCTTCTCAATACGGCAAAAGCCCGTAATAACTCAAGTGCTGGCTGGCACAAGAGCTGCTGTGAACTTCCTCGGAGGAGAAAGAACACCAAAGATATCAGTAACTTACAAGCTGGAAGCTTGAAGTCTCGTGTTTGATAAATCAACACACGGATAGCCTTTAGAAAGGCCTCGAAAGTGTTCTGCTTGCTTGCAATAAAGTTTCTGACTTTCGGTAGATGAGCGAGAGAGAAGAGTATTGAATGTTGATGGATGCAAGCGTCTTAAATGTTGGTAGTTCCGACCTATTTATAGACGCGGGATCCCATTCAAATCTTCTAGCCGTTTGGACACATCCGGAAAAGGTCTCTGTCCTCGCATGTCCTTCAGACGGCGGCAGGTAGGAATTTCCGGAAAGCGCCATGCTTTTGTCCACTTTATCTGACATTGATCTCTTTATGTCAGAACGACACTATTCGTCAGTACAAGGAATCGTAACTGGTGTCTTGAACTGATAGACTTTAAGGTATCCTCCCTTAAAGTCATACTTTGTCAGTTAATTCCTCGACGAATCTTCTTTTTGTCTCTAAGACACTGGGAGAGAGAATCTGGAATTCTGCTGGTAACATCCGACTGGTAGATCATTCTGGTGATCTTGTGCTGGCAGTCTCTGCTGGTGACTTGTGCTGGCACAATCTAAGTCTACCAATATGTCTGATGTTAACTCTTGGAATCTCCCATGACTGGTGGCTTCACCACTGGTGAACAGTGTCAGTGAGAACACATATTCTGCTGGTAGGATTTGTCAGCCGCCTGCTGGTGAAATCCTTCCCAACTGGTGAACAGTAACCAGTCATTAGCTCTTTCTCATGCTGATGAACAGTGTCAGCACGAGTCTTGTCAGTCGCTTGCTGGTGAGACTTCTCTCAACTGGTAAGTACATCTCATGCTGGTGAACAGTGCCAGCATGAGTCTTGATCAGCTGCGACTTACAACTCAAAAGACCTAAACAGGACTTTACATTTGAGACTAGAGCTATTCTAGAGAAAAACTGACGCTGGTAGGACTTAGGATTTGATCCACCAAAACACCAAAACTAGAATCTAAACAAGTAGTTACTGGGGAAAGGAAACTTAGCCAAATTTCCCAACAATTTCCCCCTTTTTGGTGCGATCAAAGCCTAACCAGCGAGCACTCAGCTGATGAGGAAAGTTACAGAAAATTTCAGGGTTTTACAAATAAGCCTATCAGATCTAAACCCATGAAACCACTTCCTCACATCAGCTCTAACTAAAAAATCTTCCCCCTCAAACCAGGAGAGAAATTGCTCGTTTAAAATATGAGAATTGAGATCAGAGCAAAAAGATTTAAAGTGTGTGATACGAGTGCTGGTGCTGATTACACTGGAAGTGTAAGTTCAGCTGGTAAGTAAATACTTAGACAATTTGTTGGACAATGAGGAATTGTCATCAACTTGCCAGTAATCAATCCATTAATGATGTAGCATTACATGTACAGGAAGGATAACTGATTAGTCTAGAGATACAAATACTTACAACACAATGAAGAAGCTAGACTATGGCTGAGAAGATGATCCTGGTGATTGAGTTCTGCTTGTGAGCGACCTCAGGATCTCAGTGAGCGCTGCCATATCTTGTCTGCTCTTCTCCCTTTCCTCAGCAGCTATCCTCCTCTCCTCTTCAGCAAGGCGAGCTCTCTCAGCCTCAGCCCGTGCTCGCGCACTTTCCCCCTCTTGGATCCGCGCCAAAAAGGAGGACACTCCAGCGGTGAATGACTCCATCTGCTGAGTCATCTCGGTTTGGAAGCTGGCAAAGCGCTGGTCCATCCTGGCATCAATGATTGCAAGAATCTGTGCAGGGGGATGGATCTCGGAGATAGGCATTGCGGAGACTTCAATGGAAGAGGAGGGTGCATCAGTTGCGGAAGGAGCCGCTGCTGGTTCAGATGCAGCTGATATCTCCATCGGGGCTGGCTCCACCGCTGGCACTGCAGCTGCTGCTGGTTCATCTGCTGGTACCTCAGCTGCTGCTGACTCCTCTACTTGTACATCAGCTGCTGGCTCCTCAGCTGATTCCACCACTGGCACTGCGGCTGGAGCTGGCTGGACTTGTTCAGTAATGGGTGGGGCTGTGAAATCCACCACTTGCCAGTCCATAGAATCAGGGACGAGATCGCCCGAGACAATAGGAACAGGAGGGACGGCAAGGGTCAGCCATAAACCACGAGAGGGATCCTCCTCCACAATGTGGTCTACCAGCAAAGCGCAGGCAGCCATGTCGAACAGGATAGCATGGTAGGGAGGGATCCTCGGGAGGGTAACCAGCACTTTGAGGCGTCGGAGCGCGTACGTCAGCTGGTACCCCCGACTGGTGACTCGGAACTGGAGGAAAGGTATCTTGACCTTTTTCAGTGGCGGGAGGCCGGAGCTTCCAGTCAGCTGCCTATACTCAGCAATTTTCAGCAATCGATGCTTGATCCTCCTTGTAGACAGCTGCTGGGGGCAATCAGGATCAGTGCCCATGAAAGCATTAGCCCACTCCTCCTCCGCTCTCCAGTAGCCAAGACCCAGCCTGGCATAAAGGACCGCCCGCTGCTCCACTGTCAGCAGGCGCTGGCATCTGTCAAAAATTCTCCACCTTCGGAGCTCCAGACATAGGTCCGAATCCACCCTCCAGAGGCGTCGGTAGCTGGATATCATCTCGTCATTGACGGCATTCTCCACCTCAGCCGTGATGTTCTCCGCATATTCATAGAGGGTGGAATTGTAATATTCCACTGGCTGCAGGGGCAGGCACCAGTCAGAAATTCTGGAGGCAAATACCGACTGGTGGGGGAGTCCGCTGAAGGGGATTATGTTGAATGCAGATGGCTCTGGCACTCTTGAATTATAAAAAGCCATCTCCCCGCGCTGCTCCCACCGGTGCACCCCTGTTATTTGAGCCTGGAAGGCATCCTCATCAACCAGTTGATGCTCTTGGATGCAGAGCATATAAGGGCGCCTTTCAGTTCGTGCGCGCCTAGCTGGTGATGAAGAGGATGCTGCTGGCCGCCCGGAAGTTGATGTCGAGGCATCTGTAGATCGGGGGCGACTGGCAGGACGACGAGCCTTGTCATCAATGTCTGGGAACAAATCCCTTGGCTCCATCCTCTGCACCATAGAGTAAGATACCACCTCCTCAGCTGGCTCCTGCTCTGGCTCCTCAGCCCTTGGCTCCTCTGCATCCTCAGACTCTGAGCTTATGTCTGAAAAGCTCGCCAGTTTTTCCGGGGTGGTCGCCCGCTCTTCTTCTCCTCCACTGGCACCCCCTTGCGCGGCCAGTGGGTCTTCCGCAGCTCCTCCACTGGCATCCCCTTGCGCAGCCAGTGGGACGTCGTCACCTCCACCACCCCCTTGCACGGGTGGAGGGACATCAGCAACTTCCTCTTCCTCCTGGTACTGGTCCACGATAGACATAATGTCTTCGTCAGCACCCATCACCAGCAGGCGTTCAAAGGTTTCTTCAGGTAGGAGCTCGCCTGGTGGTGCTGGTGCTGGGCAGTCGGTACTTGAGATTTCGAGCGCTTTTCCTTTGCCCTTGGCCGCCAGACTCATCTGTTCTGCCAGCTCTGCCTGGCGCCTGGCCTCATGCTCAGCCTGCACCTTTGCATAGGCTTCATCGCGGGCTGCCAGCTCAGCCTCTCGTTTACGCTGGTCGGCCAAGGCCTTCAGCCTTGCCTGGGCCTGCTTCTTCCTGACAACAGAAGCTTGTTGCTCCTTCTTCGCCTGCTCCACCAGCTTCTGAGCTCTGGTCTGGATTCGCTTCCTCTTGCGAGTCATCCTCTCCAGCGTCTCTTCCTCAGTCAGTCCCAGAACGGACTTCTTGACTGGGATGGAGATCTTCCCAGACTCAGGATCATACGCAACAGCTGACGGAGGCTGCTGGTGCTGGTGAGTCTTAGGCTTCTTGTGGGTAGGCTTCTTAGTGACTGGTACCAGTTGTACGTCCCTTGGGTGAATACCAGTCGCCTCAGCCACCGCCTCTTCCATTGTTTCGAAAAGAGACTCCGTCTCCAGCTTCCTCTTCAGCTCTGCCCTTGCCTCTGCTGTCAGCGGGAGAGCCACAGCTGGCACTTGCTCTCCCAGGTCTTCTGAGTCCTCCTCAGAAACGACCTCAGCAGGGTCCACTGCTGACTTCCCTTTTAGCCTTAGTGGCTTCTTGTAATCTGGGCGGGGCAGCTTCACCTTCGTGGCTGGTATGAAGTCGGAACCAACCAGCTGTTCCCCCTGGTCCACGCCATCACCCAGTTCCATCTCCAGGATGTGGCTGATCCTCAGCCCAAAGGAGACGGCATGGGCAAACCTCCCTTCAGTTGGAACAGAGGTGTTCCGCGCCAATTCTCCAGCAACCTGCCAAAGAAAAATTCGGCCCAGTTGCCCTGAACTCCATCCACCAGGGCACACATCACGGAGAACTTCCGCAGGCTCAACTCGGCGTACGAGCCGCCTTCACATTGTAGCATGCGAACTACAATGTCGCACACCATCTGCCAGTACTCCTCCATCTCAGACTTCTTCATGCCAGTCCGGAAGACGGTGACTTCTGGCTTCTTCCATTGCGCCCACCTCTTCCGGAATTCCACCGTATCATCCTGATGATACGTGGCCACGTCCTCTCCTTCATTCCTCAATCCGAAGAGACTGGCGAGGTATTCGGCGGTGACGGTGATCAGGTGGCCGAACACCGAAGTAGTGAACGACTTCCTGTCGTCAGCAATCACGGCCCGAGCGTAGAACTCGACTACCATGTGTGGATGAAAAGTTTGGGGTGTCGCCGTCAGGTACTGGCGAAGCTGCTCGCGGTCGACCATCTCCATCAGCTCCTCCCCGAAATTTTTGAGGGCCAACTTCGCATTCAAAATTTTCTCTTTCTGGACCTGAGCAGTCCGTATCTGAGCGTTAGAGAGCTGTCGCCTGGTCGCCGGCTTGTTCAACTGAACCAAATGGGCGAATGGATAAGAGTAATCGATATCCTCGATCTTTACTATGCCAGTATACGTTGGCATATGGGCTTCAGCAACTGGTAAGTCTGGTGAACCAGACGAGGAAGATGTAGATGGGTTATCAGCTGTAGGTCGAGAAGATGATGCCATGACTTCAGAAATTTTCACGTTTCAGAAAATCTCAAAGGAAAATGAGAGAATTTTGAAAGATAGGGTTCTGAAAGTAGGGAAACATAAAGGTTAACCCGAAGGAAGGGATCGGGTATTTATACGAAGGGCCATGCAGGATCAGACGTCCAGAATCAACGCTTAGCAAGCGAGGATCGATGGTCATCAGCAGGCCCGGTTCCCTGTGCGACGTGCGCGGTCGTGCTGACGTGGGCTACGCCGTGGAGCTGACGTGGCACGCAGCGATTGGTGGCATCCAAGCGTCGGTCTGCGCAGACACTGTGCACATTAAATGTGGCATTAAATGCCGCATTAAATTCTGAGAGATGTACACGCTAGTCGGATTTGAACAATCCCGCCTTTTCTGCGACAACTGGCATAACTGGTCATCAGTAGCATGTGCCAGTTGAACACTTCCCCCTGTCAGCATGGCCTCCTTACCAGTTGACAACTGGTACACATACTGGTGCTGGCAACTTGAAAGAATTGAGAGCTGGGACTCAATTTTCATCAGTCGTGGATATGTCACCAGTTGTCTGCTGACAACTTAAAAGAGAGAAAATTGAGAGCTGAGACTCAATTTAATCCGCATAATCTTCTCTTCAAGAAATCCACTCCTCATCATCGCTTGGAATTGGGAGCTGGGACCCAATTCTATGTCAACTGATGGTTTATGCTGGCAAAATGAAATGAGAGCTGGGACTCATTTCCTTGGACAATTGAGGGATAAGTTCCGCCAGTAGGTACCACTTGTTAGATAGAGATACCACTTAAATAAAAACAACTAAGAGCTTGGACTTAGTCGTAATCAGCGTCCTCCAGAAGATCAAGAATAGAATGAGAGCTGGGACTCATTCTTCCTCATCATTGGGGCTCACATCAATCTCCATAAGACCAAGTTTGATGCATAACTCCTTGAATCTTGCTTCTGGAAGGGGTTTAGTGAAGATGTCAGCCAGTTGATCTTCAGTTCTGATGTAGTCCACGCTGACATCCTTCTTCTCGACATGATCACGTATGAAGTGATGTCGAATGTCTATGTGCTTGGTTCTGGAATGGTGAACCGGATTCTTCGTGATGCACATAGCACTGTTGTTGTCGCAATAGATGGGAACACAGCCAGTGTCCACTTCATAATCCTCCAGTTGTTGCTTGATCCAGATAACTTGAGCACAGCAACTGGCAGCGGCAACATACTCAGCCTCAGTGGTAGAAGTAGCAACTGAGTGCTGCTTCTTGCTAAACCAGCTGATTAGCTTGTGTCCTAGAAACTGACACGTACCACTGGTACTCTTTCGATCTATACGGCATCCAGCAAAATCTGAATCTGAATATCCAATGAGTGTAAGCTCATCATTTCTTGGATACCATATTCCAAGAGATTCAGTCCCCTTCAGATATTTCACTATCCTCTTTGCAGCTTCCATGTGTGACCTTTTCGGATTGGCTTGAAATCTGGCACACACTCCGACTGAGTACGATATGTCGGGTCTGCTGGCTGTGAGATAGAGAAGTGATCCAATGATTCCTCGGTAGATGGTAGGATCAACTGATTCACCTTGTTCATCAAGAAATATCTGACAACTGGTGCTCATAGGTATTCTGAGGGACTTAGTTTTCTCTGGGCAATACTTCTGAATTAACTCCTTCGTATACTTCCGCTGGCTGATAAAAATTCCATCAGCTGACTGCTGAACCTGGAGTCCTAGGAAGTATGTCAACTTGCCCATCATACTCATCTGAAATGATGTCTGCATCAGTTGAGAAAACTTCTCACAGAGAGTTATATTCCTTGATCCGAATATGATGTCATCTACATAGATCTGCACCATTAGCGTGTCACCACCATCCTTGAGAAGAAAGAGAGTCCTATCAATCTTCCCTTTCCGAAATCCATTGCTGGTGAGGAATTGTGACAGCGTTTCATACCAAGCCCTGGGCGCCTGTTTCAATCCATACAGGGCCTTTCTCAGCTTGTACACCTTGGTGCCAACTTCAAAGCCTGGAGGTTGCTCGACATAAACCTCCTCTTTTAGCTCGCCATTCAGGAAGGCGCTCTTCACGTCCATCTGGAACACCGTGAAGCCGTGATACGCTGCATAAGCAAGGAACAGCCGTATCGCCTCCATTCTGGCAACTGGTGCGAAGGTCTCATCGAAATTGATCCCTTCACACTGCCTGTAACCTTTGGCGACTAAACGAGCTTTGTTTCTGACTACAGTGCCAGTTTCATCTCGCTTGTTCTTGAAAACCCACTTGGTGCCAATCACTGACTGATGTGATGGTCTCTCCACCAAGTCCCAAATGTTATTGCGAGTGAATTCTGCAAGCTCTTCTTGCATGGCATTGATCCAATCGGCAGATTCGAGCGCCACTCCTATGGAAGTAGGTTCCATTTGAGAGATAAAATAACTCAGGAGCGCACTGCCGTGTCGAGTCTGGACAGAACCTTCCGGATCACCGAGAATAGCATCGGATGGGTGATCCCTCAGCCATTTGGGAGGACCAGCGACTGCTGGTGCCGGCTGTGAAATAGGTTCATCTGTCCTGGCGACTGGTGCTTCCACATTTCCACCAGTCGGAGCTGGAAGAATAACTGGCGGTTGAACATCACCAGTCGGAACTGGAACTACAACTGGTTGTTGATCTTCACCAGTTGGAACTTCTTCATCAGCTACTCCGTCTGACTGACTTCCCGAACCTTCGCCAACGTTGTCAGCATCAGCTGGTGCATCCACTCCAGCTGGTTCATCATTGTCTTCTGGCTCAAAGATTCCAGTCGGAATTCCCCCTTGATTTTTGCTAGATCCACTCAGGGAGATTGAGTGTAAGGTCTCAGCAAGGTCATTTGCATCACCGACCCTCTCGGTTTGCTGATGGGCAACCGAGGGAACTGGTTGTGAAGATGATCCAGTCATAGGTCTAGTCGAACCAGTTGGTTGAGCATCGGAAGAATTCCTGCCCAACTGGTCGCTGACATCCTCGACCTCAGGAACATCTTCAGCCAGTTGGCGTAAGGTCCTGCGCACTAAAGTAGCTTCATCAAAAACAACATTACATGTTATTTCCACAAGCTGGGTAGTCTTGTTAAATACTCTATAGCCCTTGTGAGAGGGATGTCCATATCCGACAAACACACCCTCATCAGCTTTAGGCGAGAAAGCATTTAACTTCGACTTCCCATTATTATGGATATAACATGGTGAACCGAATGCACGAAGATGAGCTATAGAAGGCTTACGACCAAAATACACTTCGTAGGGAGTTTTCTGGAGTCTGTCGTTGATCCCGCTTCTATTCTGAGTGTAGCAGGCAGTCACCAACGCTTCTCCCCAGAAACTCTGTCCCAAGCCGGACTCAGCCAGCATGGACCGGACCGCTTCTTTCAGCGTCCTGTTCCTACGTTCTGCCAGTCCATTTTGCTGCGGTTGCCTTGGAGTAGATCTCTCATGTTTGATCCCGGCCTCCGCGCAAAAATCCATCAGCAGACTGTTGCAGAATTCAGTCCCATTGTCTGATCGAATTCGCTTCACCACAGCTTCTCTCTGTTTCTGAGCTTGGATGATCAACTCTGTAAGAATGATCTTCACCTCATCCTTGGTTCTGAGAAGCTTTACCCAGGTGTAGCGCGAGTAGTCATCGACTACCACCAGCGAATATCGTCTTCCTCCAATGGTTTGCGGTGTTACTGGTCCAAACAGGTCCATGTGTAACAACTCGAGTACCTGACTGGTACTGGGGCAGACTGGCGACTGGTTCTTGAAGGACTTCCTAGTTTGTTTGCCTTGCTGGCAAGCTTTGCAAATTCCTTCCTTCTTGAACCCGCCCTTGGGAAGACCATCTACAAGATCATGCTTGGTTAGATAATTAATAGTTTTGAAATTTAGATGACTTAACCTTTTGTGCCACAGCCAGTTAGTTTCCATGGAACTGGTGGCTACAAAGCATGTATCAGTCTTCCCGCTTTGCTAGTCAACAACATAGAGACCTCCTTTCCTGACACCTTTCAGCTTGGTCTCGCCAGACTCTTCATTCTTGATCTGGCACCCTGATTTGTCAAACACAATGGTATAACCATTGTCGCACAGCTGACTGATGCTCAGGAGGTTGTGCTTCAGATTGGTGACAAGGGATACATTCACAATTCTGACATCGTCCTTCTCGATGCAGCCCTTGCTAATAACTCTGCCCTTGGAGTTATCACCAAAAATAACTGGAGGTCCTCTGACCTTGGTGAGCTCAGAAAATAGGAACTCCTCACCAGTCATATGAGCCGAGCAACCACTATCTATGATCCACTCGCTCGATCTCTGAAGCTGAGTTGCATGATCCTGTTCCTGCAAGAAAATGAATTTATTTAGGTCCCCGATCATCAGCGGGTCCTGCAGGGTTAGATCTCTGGATCATTCCTTTTGGAATCCAGACTTGAGTAATCTTCAGCTCGGTGTTAGCCTTGCTGACATTACTTGTGGCCTTTCCCTTCCTTTTAAAATAATGCATGGATTCGTTTTTGGAAGGTGTGGCTGTGTGTGCGGTTCCTCTGGAAGTATTCTCCCTCCGAGGGTGTCGGAAATTTCTTTCCGACCGCTTGTGTTGCCTTGGTGGTCTCTGGAATTGTGGACCACGGTGATTAGCCTTCCCAGCCCTTGAGAAAAGGTTTTGATTGGGCTCAGGCCTCCGATAGGTGTTCCTCCTATCGGGAAATATCCTTCTCTCAGTATTCCGCTGAGATTTGGATCCCTTGTAAGTATGCTGGCAACTGGCGTACTTGTAAGGTTGGGCGTGGAATCTCTGGACAGCTGGTGCTGGCTGTCGGATTCCACTGGCAGCTGACGCTGACTTCCTTGCCTTAGAATATTTCGGCTTAGTCTGCGTCTTTGGGTATGCTGGCGTCCTGTCAGCAGAGGATCTTGCCAGTTGAGGATTTTGTCTTGATGACTCACCTATGTATCTGGGCTTATGGTTCCTATGCTGATCAGCCACACGGGACTGACTGGCATTACCAGCTGGTGCTGATGCATTTGCCAGTTTTCCCTTACCCTTTTGAACTGTGAGTTCGGGTTGGTTTGTGCTCAAATCTTTTGTAAATCCCAACCCGGACTTATCAGAAGGCTTTCTCCAATGACTTAGAGCTGCTTCCAAGTCTTTTGAGCCTTTGTTTAGAAAATTTATTCTATTTTCTTGCTCCAGAACGAGATTGTGAAAATTATCTCGCTCAGTTTTTGTAATTTGGAAATTTTGGAGCAACTCAAGGTGAGTCTTTTTCAAAGTGGCTAGCTCTTCACTGACTGACCTCGATTTTTCAATCTCCTTGGTCAAAATAGAAATTTTATCTTTCAGCGAAGCATTTTCGCCAGCCAAGACATTCTTTATTTCATAAAATTTTAAAAATTCTTTTTGAAGAATGTCTATCGTGACAGCTTCTGAGTCGGAGCAACGCGACTCAGAATCGTCTAAACTGATAGACGGCATGAAATGCATCGGGGAAGCTGATGATTGTACCTGATCATCAGCTGCAAGTGCCTCTTCACTGTCAGCACTTCCTTCTGCTGACTCTTCTCCGAAGGCTGCCATAAGTGCCAGTAGAGCTTCCTCTTCTGACTCTTCGTCTGACTCATACTCCCCATCATCATGGTCGGGTATGTCAGGTACTTCAGTCCTGGTCAGCATAGCCTTGGCAACGGCCTTGGAGGCGCGCTCTTCAAAGAGCTTCTTTAGCCTTTCCCGCTCATTTTTGTCCACCTGTGGACATTCAAACTTTAAATGATCAGGGGATTGGCATTGGTAGCAAGCACGGGGAGCTCTCTTGACGAATTTTCCGTCAGTTGAGCTCAGAGATACTCCCTGCTTTGACTTGGCTTTCTCCAGAAGGACAGCCAGTCATTTCATCTGCTGCTCAAGGTCAGCGATTGAGCCCTCGCTGTCTTTTGAGTTAGATCCCGATGTGGCTGGGATCTCTTTCTGCTGGTTGTGCTGGGCAGCAGGTCTGTCAGCATGGAGGGGCTTCTTGTGCTTCCATTTGAAATCCTTCTTGACGAAGTAAGCTTCGTCTTGAGCTTTAACGCTGGGGGATCCCATGTTCCTGATGGCCTCATTCTTGTTCACCATCTGGATATCCCACTCGTGTGCCTGCAACTGAGCAAATAACTCCTTGGGAGTCATCTTGGATAAGTCCTTCTCCTTGAGAGCTGTCGTCTTCACGAACCAGTCCTCCTTGGGCATCTTGGACAGGATCTTGGCATTAAGATCTTCATTTGAGTATGTCCTGTCCAGTGACTTTAGCTCGCTGACAATGGCGTTGAATCTCGCCTCCATCTCCTTGATGGTTTCTCCAGGCAGCATCTGGAAGGACTCATACTTGTCCACCGCAACCTGCAATTTGTTGCATTTCATTTGATCAGTTTCTTGGTTTAGACTATCAAGATAATCCCATACTCCCTTGGCGTTATCAAACTGAAGGGCTTCCTCCATCAGCGACTCTGGAAGAGAAGCCAGGATTAACTCGTGAGCAATGGAATCCAACTGATTCCGCTTCCTGTCCTCGGCGTTCCATTCGCTTTGAGGCTTTGGGATCACAGCAGCTGGACGATCTCCTAGCTGGTGCTGTATCATGGTGATCTCGATTGGTCCTGTCTCTAGCACATCTTTCATCTCTGGATGGATGCTCTTTAGAGAAATGAGCGACCTCTTTCGCCATGTATCATGCTTCACCGTCTTGTAGTCGAGTAGCTTCGGATTATTCATCTTGATGTACCTGAGCTAATCAAACAGACAAACAAATAGAGCGCAAGGAAACGCGGATCACGGTCCTAAGCGACTCAGATACGAACGGTCTATAAGAACCGTCCGCTCTGATACCACTTGATGGTCCCGGATTATCAGGGTATAACTTGGCAGCGGAAAATATGGTTAAGCGTTTCTTGCACTCTGCTGGTTACTCAGCTGACTGGGACCTTGTCAGCTGGTAAGTCAACTTGCACTCTGCGTACTCAGCTGACTGGTGACTGGCTGGTCAGCTGGTAGCTCAAGACTTAGAATATATTTAGCCTTGTTTGCACAGTTATATCAGTTTTCAGATATACACCAGCACTTGGGTGCTGGGTTTTAAATCAGTATGAAATGCAGAAAGCTGATAAAAGACAAAGGATTTATAGTGGTTCGATCAACTGATCTACGTCCACTCTCCAGTCGTAGCACTGGAAATTTTACTAAGAGTAATCGGGTACAAGCATCCTACGATCTATCTCTAGCTGGTGAATGCCTCGTCCACCAGTTCACTAGATCAACCGCTCCCGGCCTTGTCCTTCTTCAACTCTGATCAGCTGGTGGAGTGCGAGCACGTCACTTCAACCTCCACAGCTTCACTGGGTGTTTAGTTCTCCCAAGAACGTGTCTTCTCAATACGGCAAAAGCCCGTAATAGCTCAAGTGCTGGCTGGCACAAGAGCTGCTGTGAACTTCCTCGGAAGAGAAAGAACACCAAAGAGATCAATAACTTACAAGCTAGAAGCTTGAAGTCTCGTGTTTGATAAATCAACACACGGATAGCCTTTAGAAAGGCCTCGAAAGTGTTTGCACTTCTACTTGCTTGAGCGAAATAAATTTCAGACATTCGGTAGGTGAAGAGTATTGAATGTTGGTGGATCCCAGGTATTTATAGCCGAGGGATCCCATTCAAATATTCTAGCCGTTTGGATACATCCGGAAAAGGTCTCTGTCCTCGCATGTCCTTCTGACGGCGGCAGGTAGGAATTTTCGGAAAGCGCCATGCTTTTGTCCACTTTATCTGACATTGATCTCTTTATGTCAGAACGGCACTATTCGTCAGTACGAGGAATCGGAACTGGTGTCTTGAACTGATAGACTTTAAGGTATCCTCCCTTAAAGTCATACTTTGTCAGTTAATTCCTAGACGAATCTTCTTTTTGTCTCTAAGACACTGGGAGAGAGAATCTGGAATTCTGCTGGTAACATCCGACTGGTAGATCATTCTGGTGATCTTGTGCTGGCAGTCTCTGCTGGTGACTTGTGCTGGCACAATCTAAGTCTACCAATATGTCTGATGTTAACTCTTGGAATCTCCCATGACTGGTGGCTTCACCGCTGGTGAACAGTGTCAGTGAGAACACATATTCTGCTGGTAGGATTTGTCAGCCGCCTGCTGGTGAAATCCTTCCCAACTGGTGAACAGTAACCAGTCATTAGCTCTTTCTCATGCTGATGAACAGTGTCAGCACGAGTCTTGTCAGTCGCTTGCTGGTGAGACTTCTCTCAACTGGTAAGTACATCTCATGCTGGTGAACAGTGCCAGCATGAGTCTTGATCAGCTGCGACTTACAACTCAAAAGACCTAAACAGGACTTTACATTTGAGACTAGAGCTATTCTAGAGACAAACTGACGCTGGTAGGACTTAGGATTTGATCCACCAAAACACCAAAACTAGAATCTAAACAAGTAGTTACTGGGGAAAGGCAACTTAGCCAAATTTCCCAACACTCTTATTCATCAACCCTTATAATCAAAGAAAATTTGTTCAAGGCTCAAAGGGGCTACAAGTGGAAATTAAAGGTTAGTGTATGGGAGATGGGCTATGAAAGAACATGCCTAAAATCATTTTCACCCTATTACCACACTTAGTGCAACCTCAAGAGAGAAATTTGTCAAATTCTAGGAAGCAAGTCTAAAAACCTTGTCACTCATCAAACGAAAAAGATGCTCAAATTTTCACACAGGGATAAAATTTTTGTTACTCCTCAACAATTACCCAATTTGAACAGTTATCAAGCAAGAATTTATATTTCAAAGATCAACTCCTCAAGAAAAATAGCTTCTATCATTGGCTAGTCTATCACACAGATTTTCATTCTTAATCAGCAAATATCTCGATTATCAATCAACAATTCTCATACAAGGGAAGACAAGTCATATTTTCCAACACCAACATAATCAAAAATAGTTTCGACTGACCTATGTTCAAAAGCTCCTAAAACAATTCTCAAGACTCTACAATTCAGAACAAGTACCGCAAATCAAGAATTCAAAATACTAATTCGAGTGAAAAGCCTTGCAGAGAGCAATTGTTTACATTGAAGCAAAAGAACAAGGATGGTGATGGTGAAAGAAAACCTAGGAAACTAAAATAAATAACTAAATAAAAATAAAGCAGTAAATAAATAAAAATAAAAATGTTTCCATTTTCCGATCCTCATCCCCCCAAACTTGTTTCACTCGAAGGAGTGGACAAGTTTGCAAGTTAGATAGGAAAAGAGAAACGGTACCTCAATCATCCAAGAGAGGGTACTCCATCTCCTCATCGGCGGTGTGCCGATCTTGGCTTCTCTGATTACGCTCCCGAAGTCGGCGCGTGTAGGTGGACTCTGACTTATAGTCCAACAGGAGGCGCTACATCTGACTATTGATGGTCTCTAGCCTGATGTGCACATGTTGGCGAAACTCGGCCTTGCGAGTGCGCTCCGCTGTGTGCTCGGCAGCTTGCTGCTGCATGAACTGATAGAGCATGGCCAGATCCACCCCGGCAGAGGAGGATTCTCCCAGAAAGTGGCTAGTCGAAGCTCCCCCGGTCCATCCCAGAATCTTGTCGGCGTCCTCCTCGTGCTCTTCCTCATCGGGTGCCTCTTGCTCCTCGGGTTCCTCTATCCCCGTGTTGTGTGGTGGGGGTGAATTCTATGGCTGCTCGGCATTCACTCGGCAGCGTTGCCGTTGGCCCTCCTCATGGGCACGGGTGCATGGTCGGTGACCAAGGCGGGCATGTGGGCGGGGGTGCTCATCAACCAGTTGGTGCGGTGGTGGTAGTCCGTGACACGAGTGAGGTCCGGCTGAGGGAGTGGAAACTTGTCCCCATTGGACATCCGCAGCGACCATCCACCCTCGCGGGCTTTAAGCATCTGCATTTGCACTAGACATGCAGTGCCAAGTCCCTTGGTCTCCTCAAGCCTCTCGATATCGGTCAAGTCAATCCCCACATGTACCGCAATCGGGGTAATCAATCCTCCGCTCCAAATGTTCCCCTTTGCGACCTTCACCTGCCGTCTCCAATGGTCCATGATGAGGGTGGCGAAACTGAAGCTGTTGTCGGTCAACATGCAGTAAAGGGCGTAGAGCTCTCCAAATCGCACTTTGGCACTTTTGTAGCGGCCGGTGATCGACACCCCCATGCACCGTTGAAGGTAAAGGAACACCAGGTTGTCGATGGATGAAGCTTTCAACCCTCCTGCACTGAAGTCTCTTGTGTTCTCCTCCACTTCAGCTGCAATTTGGCGCCAGAACTTGACAATGTTGAACTCTCTGGGAAGAAAACCCATCCCAGTTTTAGGGACTCCCCAAATGCCATCCAGCACATCCCTCAGAAGCTTGTAGTACTGGTTCAGAAGCTAAAAACCGATGGTGGTTGGCTCAGACTCCGGTTGAACTTCGTAGATGTGGATGGATGCAAAGAACTCCAGCACGAGCGATGGATATGTGGGCCACCGCTCGGTCATCCAAGTGCTCCATCCGGCTCTCTCCAGCTCTCTCCAGCAGGGTCTCGACATCTGCCTGAATCCCAAGCTTCTCCATTGTCACTGGGCATGGGTAGAGGGTCTGTCGGACTCGGAAGTCCTCACCACTGAGCTTTTCGTAGAGTGCCTCCGCTTCTGGGTTAGCAAAAGTTGGTCGGAAAACCATTTGTTCCTGTAGGGATAGAAGAAAAAAATTGTCATCAAGTGTTCATTTACTTCACCAAAATTTCCAAGTACCAACACAACAAAATATTGCAATTAACTCCATGTTGTATCTACCCATGCGAAATTGACTCAACTGTTATTCAATTCACATCTAAAGCTATCCAAAAACACCCCCAATTGAAACAATTTTGACCTATAATATGCAAGTAAGAAAACAAGCAAAAATAGAAAAATCCCCAAACTTGCTAGAATCAAAGTTATTCAATTCCATGACTACAAATTCTCCTATGGCAAACACATCGACTAGAATCACGACCCATATCAAACAATCAAACAAGAAGTGCAAAGAAATCGATGAAAGAGAAAAAATTTAAAACTAGGGCACAATGGTCCAAATTCGTCAATTTAATCCACAAATTCGTCAAAAAGCACAAAATAATCGAAGGGAAAGAGTCTAGGAGGCATACCTTGAGTTGTAGTGGCAAGTTATGGGGAAAATTTATCGAGTTTGGGTTTTTGGAGTGGAGAGGAGCGGCATGCGTGTGTGTTTGTGTTGAGAAAAATGAAAAAAAAGGGGTTTTAAACCCGCTTACCTGCGTGTCTGAAATTAGTGCATCGATCGACGCAGGTTCCACATCGATCGACTCAGACTAGAAACTTACATCGATCGATGTGGGGCTGGCGTCGATTGACACAGACCTGGACAAAAATGAAAAAACACTGGAATTGAAAAATTAGTGAAAAATTCTAATTCCTATTGACTCGACTCGACTGAATTAAAATAACAGAAGTAAGAAAAATAGTAAATTGTTGGGTTACCTCCCAACGAGTGCTTGGTTTAATGTCGCTAGCTCGATAATACCTGTGTTTTCATGGGCGATTCAAGTAGTACTTCTCCACCTCACAAAGTTGAAGTGGGGTGTAGTACGGTTTAATGTTCTGCCCATTGACTTTTAAATTCTTTCCATCTTGACTAGCCAGTTCAACCACACCATTCGGAAATTGGCAGACTACGGTGTATGGTCCAGCCCACTTTGATTGCAACTTTCCGAGCATGAAGCAAAGACGGGATTTGAAGAGGAGAACTTTGTCACCTGAATTAAAAACATGCGTGCAAATCCCCTTGTCGTGGAACCTCTTAGCGCGCGTCTTATATATGACGTTGCTCTCGTAAGCTTCATCCCTGAAGTCTTCCAACTCATTTAGTGCCATAGCTCGATCTGCTGCAGCCGTCCTCCAATCAAGATTTAGCTCTTTCACTGCTCTCCAAGCCTTGTGCTCCATATCCACGGGGAGATGACAGGATTTCCAAAAAATTAGCTGATATGGGGACGTTGGTAGGCGGTGCGGTATGCCCATAATGCATCGTCGAGCTTCACAGCCCAATCTTTCCTTTGCTTCACCGTCTTCTCCAAGATTTGCTTGATTTCGCGGTTGAACAACTCTGTCAGCCCGTTCCCTTGAGGGTGATATGGGGTAGTAACACGATGCTTGACTCCGTATCTAGCAAGAAGAGAAGCAAGCCATTTGTTACAAAAATGGGATCCCCCATCACTTACAGGAACTTGGCGTCCTAAATCTTGTCATAAGCTTTTGCAGGAACTTGATGACGACTTTGGAGTAGTTGGTGGCTGTTGGAATGGCTTAAACCCATCGTGACACATAATCAACTGCAAGAAGAATATATGAGAACCCATGGGATGGCGGAAAAGGGCCCATGATGTCGATCCCCCACACATCAAAGATTTCAACTTCAATTATCGGGGTCTGTGGCATCTCATCCTTCCGTGAGATGTTTCCGGTCCTCTGGCAACGATCACAGCTCGTAATCTATCCGCGACAGACCTCGTAGATGGATGGCCAATAGAATCCGCTCGCAAGAATTTTGAATGCCGTCCAATTGGCTGAATGATGACCGCCACTAGGAGATGAATGGCAAGCTTCGTAGATTTGATGCCACTCGGACTGAGGCACACAACGGTGAATGATGCCATCAGCACATCTACGCCAAAGGTAGGGATCCACCTGTTAGGATTATATACTAAAAGCATATATGATTAAGTGTTTTGTACACTGGTCTTCATATATGTGTTGCCACAACAATGCTCGCTGTCTGATGAAACAAACATACAACGAACTATAATATCCTATTATCTCGCCTATAGGGATGATCATATGGTGTGTAGGAGATCACAGAGGATGATATGAATCGTTTGACCTAGCGAGATATAAACAGTATCACAGCTGAGATAGTCCCTGGATAGGTTGTCGGTCTAAGCTGCGGCACATCGGTTCACAAGTGGGCTTATCCTAGCTACTTGATGTGTCAGTACATGGTTATGTATTGATGGGATCAATAGTGGGATGTGCCATTCTTATTGACAAATGAATGAGCCAGATCCCTAACATACTTCCTATGATCTTAAACCTAACTGAAGGATAAGGGGCACACACAGATTGACCAAACTTTGATTTACTATAGTGGCGAGTCTTACATGAACTCTTATACCCGTATTTTGGGTGTTGGAAATTTGTGTGTGGCCTGCTTAGTCTGGACGTTTAGGCTGAGATGGTGACATTCCCTGAGGAGCTCACAAGGTTCATTATGATAAACCCTGCAGGTAGAATTATTTAATCCAGGCATAAGTGAAAAGGAATGAGTGGTATTACTCAGGAAATAAGAGATTAATTAATTATAGCTGATTGTCATAAGCCAAATTAATTAATGAATGTCTAAAACCTTAAATATGTGGATCATGTTAGTTTGGTGCAACCCGTTCCTAATAACGTGGTAATAAAGGGGCGAGTCAGCATTGCTACCATGGTGAAGGTTAAAACAATGTTTTATTAATTAATTATGTTATGGGTTGAACAAGGAATGATTAATTACTAAAGAGGGCCCACTTTATTATTTGCATCTGGTCCTTGGTCTGGCCCATGAACTGCTCAAGCCCATTAGGGTTAGGGTTTCTCAAAACCCTAACACTATATAAAGGTCTTCTCTCTATCAGATCAACTAGGGTTTTTCAGTATATTGAAAATATAGGGAGAGAACGGCGGCGGCTATTTGTGGGAGGAATTGATCGATTCCTCCAGATCTCGGATTCAACTTGGTAGATAATCCTCACCAGATTTCCAAGGAGCAAGGGAACAGATCAGAAGATCAGATTTGTAGGAACAACTGTTCATCGCCAGCGTTCAGATTCAGATTCAAATTTATTTCATCGTTATTTGCTCCGATCTAGATCTGCAGATCAAACGGTGAAATCTGGTATTCTCTAAATCCACCCTCTGCAATTAATCTTGTAGGAGCATGCATAGGATCGCATGGTTTATTTAATTGAAATTTGTTCCTGGTATCCTAAGAACGATCCTTGGCAAGAAATTCATTAATGGCAACTCGTGTTGTCCATCGTAGACTCAAACCCTAAACCTCCCAATAGTAGAATCTGATGTTGTGCAAAAACTTCGTTTTTTGCATATGGAGAAGAGTCCGGTGGAAGTACGCCGGCCACCAAGTAGTTGGCGAAGTCTGCTTACCAAGGTGTTTTGGACTCGTGCATCTCTCTCAAATCCCTAAGAGCATAGATCTGTTCATCAGGGAACGTATCTCGGATCCTCATCTGCTGATCATCCCCTTCGACTGGTGGCTCGAGTCGTGACAAGTGGTCTGCGATCACATTCTCGCTCCCTTTTCTATCCTTGATCTCCAAGTTAAACTCTTGTAGCAACAATATCCACCTGATCAGTCTAGGCTTGGCATCTTGCTTCACGAATAGATATCTGATAGCTGCATGGTCAGTGTAGACAATTGTGTTTGAACTTATCAAATAGGTCCGAAACTTGTCAAATGCATACACTACCGCGAGCATTTTCTTTTCCGTGGTGGTGTAGTTGCACTGCGCTGGATTCATGCTTTTGCTGGCGTAGTGAATCACATGGATGAGTCTTCCTTTCAGCTGCCCCAAGACTGCCCCAACAGCTTAGTCGCTGGCGTCGCACATCAATGTGAAAGGCTCACCCCAATCTGGCGAAGTCAAGACCGGTGCAGTCACTAGTGCCTCTTTCAGTCTCTCGAATGCATGCAAGCACTCGTCATCAAAGATGAAGGAAACATCCTTCTCCAACAGGTTGCACAACGGCCGTGGTATATTTGAGAAGTCTTTGATGAACCTCCTGTAAAACTCGGCGTGGCCGAGAAAGCTCGGGACTGCTTTGACATTAGCTGGCGGTGGCATCTTCTCAATGGCTGTCACTTTGGCTTGGTCCACCTCCAGTCCTTCAGCTGATACTCGATGGCCTAGTCCTTCAGCTGATACTCGATGGCCTAACACAATTCCTTCTTGCAACAAGAAGTGACATTTTTCCCAATTGAGGTATAGGTTCGTCTCGGTGCATCTCTCCAGTACAGTAGCCAAATTTTGCAAACAAACATCAAATGAGCTACCGAAAACTGAGAAATCATCCATGAATACCTCCATGAAATCTTCGATCAAGTCGTGGAAGATTGCCATCATGCATCTTTGGAAAGTCACCGGTGCGTTGCACAGTCCAAATGGCATCCGTCGGTACGCGAACACTCTGTATGGACAGGTGAATGCGGTCTTGTGCTGGTCCTTCGGCGCCACAACGATCTGGTTATACCCTGAATAGCCATCAAGAAAACAATAGAAAGGGTAACCAGATAATCTATCTAACATTTGATCAATGAATGGGAGAGGAAAATGATCCTTGCACGTGGCGGCGTTGAGGGCTCGGTAGTCAATGCAGAATCGCCACCCAGTGACTGGTCTTGTGCGACCTCCTCTCCATCGTCATTTGTTATGATCTACATCCCCCCTTCCTTGGCTACAACTTGCATAGGGCTCACCCATATGCTGTCGGAAACTGGGTAGATCATGACATAGTCTAGGAGTTTGAGTACCTCCTTCTTTACGACTTCCTGCATGATAGGGTTCAGTCGCCGCTGTGCTTGTCTCTTTGGCATGGCATCCTCCTCCAGAATGATCTTGTGCATGCAGGGGAAAGGACTGTTCCATTTGAGATCCCCCAAAGTCCATCAATGGCGGACTTAATTTTTCCAATTCCCCTTGTGTAAGGTATGCAGAGACGATCACAGGGTACGTATCATTAGATTCAAGAAAAACATACCTGAGGTGTGCCAGGAGTGTCTTGAATTCCAGAATTGGTGGATCGGAGCTAGATGGCTGCTTTTCCAGACCCGCGTCGATCGACACTCGATCTGCGTCGATCGACGTGGGTGGATTGGCCGCGATCCCTTTTCCACGTTGCACTGGTTCGTCCGATGAAAACTTCATGTCTGCGTGCTCTCCAGCGTCGATTGACGAGCTTTTGACGTCGATCGATGTGATTGTTGAGGCTACGTCGATCGACGTGCCACTGGCGTCGATCGACATGGATGGCTTTCCACGTTTCCTTGGCTTGTTCTGGCTATACCGACTTGGTAGTTGCTCTCTCTTATTCTCCTTTTCCCAAGTTATCTCCTCGAACACATCCAGCTCCATTACCAGATTCACAATTTCATCATCTGCCTCTTCTAAATTTGTCGATGAAAATAGCTAGTGCTATAGGCAGTTCTCCAGAAAATCTGGATCACTTTTGAGAGAAGCGAATGGAGAAGACATCACCGGGTTGAAGCAATTGATCATATGGCATTCTTCCTTGTAGCTCCCTTCATTGTGCTTCTGCATTGCTTTATAGATGGAGAAAGTGACTGACTCATTGTTAACCCGGAATGTCATTTTGCCGTCTCGAATGTCGATTAATGCCCCACTGGTCTTTAGGAACGATCTTCCCAGAATCAGTGGAATGTTTCTATCTTCTTCCATGTCTAGCACTACGAAGTCAGCTGGGATAATGAAGTCTTTCACCTTCACAAGCACATCTTCCATGATGCCTCTCGGGTAGGACACTGATCGATCGGCCATCTGTAGTGAAATGGTTGTGGGTTTGATGCTTCCAATATCCAGCCGTTTGAAGATAGACAACGACATCAAATTGATCGATGCTCCAGAGTCATAGAGGACTTTTCCGAAGGTCTCCCCTCTGATTACACAAGAAATTGTGAAAGAACCTGGGGTCCTCTCTCTTGACTGGCATTTTTTTTTGGATTATGGCGCTGCACTCTTCGAACATATTGACTGTTTCATGCTCCGTGAAGGGTCTTTTCTGAGAGACCATGTCCTTCAGAAATTTGATGTATCCGGGCATCTCTTGCAGTGCTTCAACCAATAGGATATTGATATGCACCTTCTTCATATTTTCCAAGAAGTGTGCGTACCTTTTGTTCATCTTCGTTTTGGCAAACCGCTGTGGATATAGAAGAGGAGGCTTCTTCGCAGCCGGGTTGGACACCTGCGTCGATCGTCGTGGATCTGCATCGATCGACGTGGCTTTCATGGCTGCGTCGATCGACGTGGACGTGTCGGCTGCAGCTTCTTCGACCTGTTCCACGTCCTCGTCCTCCTATGGATCTTTTTCTGCCTGTTTTGGCCCTTCATACGATTTTCCCCCTCTCAAAGTCATGGCGTTCACTTGATTCTTCTGATTCTGATTCTCGGGGTTAATCTGAGTGTTGCTCGGAAATTGTCCCAGCTTGTGCTGGTCTCCAAGGGCATCGGCAATATGGCTGACCTGGGTTTCTATAATCTGCACGTGCTTCTGCACCTGGTCCACTTTAGTATTCACGCCTGAGA
Source organism: Plectranthus barbatus (assembly GCA_026898455.1). Lineage (NCBI taxonomy): Eukaryota > Viridiplantae > Streptophyta > Magnoliopsida > Lamiales > Lamiaceae > Plectranthus > Plectranthus barbatus. The sequence goes on from JAPKLW010000212.1 coordinate 498,176, forward strand.
TTTCTTGCTCCAGTTTGCTCACTTTATCAGTGGCTTCTTCTTCTCCACCACTACTCCATCTTGCACCGCAAATACAGGTGGTGGATGCTCCGCAGCTTGTAGGTTCACATAGGAAAACCCAGGATGGTTCCTAGCGTGATTGTAGATGTAGGGTTGATTGTGCTGCTGGTATCCTCCACGGTAATTATTTTGGTAACCGCCCCTTTGGACAAAATTCACATCGGCACAATCTCCTTCCAGTGGAGCTTGCACAGGCTCTATTACAGCAACTACCTCTTCCAATTTCAGTGTAGCGAAGTCCTCTTGCAATTTCTTCACCTCGGCTGCCCAATCACGTTCTTCAGCGGCCTTTTTCTCCACTACTTTTTCAACAGCCTTCACAGGGCGACTTCGACTCGAGGACCAACGTTGATTGTTGTTGGCCATCTTTGGAAAAATTCCATGGCCTTCTTCCCGCTTTTCGTCATGATGGTGTCACCCAGTGTGGTATCCACCAACTCAACAGTCCTTTCATTGAGCCCTTTGTTAAATGCTTATGCTTGCTCGCCCGGAGGTAGGCCATGTCCTGGGCAAGATCTCAGTAACTCCTTGTAACACTCCCACGCTTCATCGAAGTTTTCATCTGGTCTTTGAGCAAACTGGATGATCTCCTTCCTTCTCTATCTGATGACGTTCGGAGGGAATAAGTTTTCTAGGAATTCATTTTGTAATTCCGTCCATGTACTGATACTTTCTTTGTCCAGTGCAGTAAACCAAGACTGTGCCTTATCCCGCAGAGAGAATGCGAACATACGCATTCGGATGGCACTCTTGCTGACCCCTCCGATCTTGACAGTATTGCAGTGCATCAGAAATTTGTTGAGATGTGCGTATGGATCCTCAGTCGCTCTTCCGCCGAATTGGTTTTGTTGCACCATTTGCACTAATCCGGTCTTCAGCTCGAAGTTATTGGTGTTGATGCCAATCCTGAAGTCTTTCTCCTTGAACTGAGGTCGATACCGTGTTTGCATAGCTTCTTCTTCCTCATCATCATCCGATTCCTCGGGCGGATCCTGATCTTCTTCATCTTCCTCCCTTGGAATGTCTTCAAAGAGTGGATTGGGGCAAATACGCCGGTTGTTTTGATTGTTCCTCTCGAGATTCCTCTCGAGATTCAGCTACTGAAGTTGTGCTCTCATGGCTTGGACTTCCTGAAACAGTGCCTTTTGCTCCTCTAGGGTTAGTATCTGTGAAGGTGGCTGGGCGATCAGCTCGGGTTGGACGACCGGTTCCCACAAAAATTTGTCTTCAATCATAAAACATAAAACCCTTGGAAATCTTCTAAAATCTTCAACTCTAAAATTATACACACCAAAATTCAAATTTTACATGGCTTTATATAGCTGTGATAGATGTATCATGTAGTATATAGGATTAGATATATCTAAATCTTCAAATCAGGATCATATAAAGATTTCCCAGATTCACGTCGATCGATGCAGAACTCGCGTCGATCGACGCTCATGAAGAACCTGCATCGATCGATGCAAGATGTGCGTCGATCGATGTGAACCTGGCCTCCACTGCCTTGCGTCGATCTCATGTCGACCGTGCGTTGATCGTCCTACCAAGCAACTGCGTCGATCGACATGCCTTTGGTGTCGATCGACGCAGGTCTGGAACTCGAGCATCTTTTGCTTTCTTCCCTATTTTCGACTCAAAACCTGCATAATTTATCAATCACGACATTACGAGCACAAAAGCCAATTCATGCACAATAAAACACGTAAAACAACTCAAACATCACCCAAATAGTAAAAAAACCCAAAGATAAGTTGGTAAAAATGCTAACTTATCACATACATATTCACCAAGCCTCTAGCAGATAGCAGATTCAAAGAGCTTTATCTTAAGCTCGAATTATTGGAACTAGATGAGGTTTTGGAAAAATGAGTCCCAACTCTCATTCTGTTCTTAATAATTGTCATTGGTATTCTTTAGAAGTTGCAAAATAACAGCGTGACCCAGCTCACGCTCTTGAAAGACAAATTGTCAAAGATTGCTGAGTCCCAGCTCTCAGCAAGTCTATCATCATATACCGGAGAATACTGATATTAGCAGATTGCAAGATTGCTGAGTCCCAACTCTCAGCAGTCCGGATGTCCAGTAAAATGGAATATTGAATTCAGCAGATTAAGTCAAGTGATTGCTGAGTCCCAGCTCCTAACAAAGGAAAGAAGACTGCTGAACTAATATAAATCCGAACCAATCATGGGAAATTGATCAGATATGGGAATAAATATCGGAAAACTCAACCAACGTAGCAATTAAGATCATCATCAGTGATGAAGCGATGATAGATATGAAGGGATTCGTGAACTAAATCACGAAGTCCGTTTGCCAAAGATCGTTAATTGGAATATCAAAAATAAATTGCTATGCTTATGATTATTCCTAGCATATAAGGGGGTTTATGCGGAATACCTGGATTGTAGAAACTTGAAGAACGAGTGTGTAGAGATTTGATCCTCGATCGTTTTCCCACGCACGGAGATTTATTCCTAACCGATCAAGGAATTAAATTTTATGAAAATAAATAAATATTTTCAAAAACAAAGAGGCAGAGAAGAAAGAAGATCCTCCTGATCTGATCTTCTGATTTGTATCCCAACTCCGATCCGAATATCTGGAGAAGATTCCCTTCGGATTCCTCGCCCGGTTGAGAAGCAGAATTTTCTCGTTTCTCAGATCAGTCGATCACCACAGCTCAAAAAATATGGTTTGCTGTGTGCAAAATATGATCTTGTGGTGTGTTGAGATTTGAGGAACCGAGGCCTAGTTATAGGAAAATACTGGACTTCTATTGGGCCTGAGTTTTCACGGGCCAGACCAGGGACCAGAATGCAAATAGCAAATAAGGCCTATCAATGAATTAATTCCCATATTCAACCCAAAATATAATTAATTAATTAATATTGATTCATTCCACCAGAGAATAAATACTGTCCTACCTATTTGCTACCACGTTTTGAGGTAGGGTTGCATGGGCTCGGTTTAACCCCACATTTAAGGTTACATACATTTGTTAATTAATTTAAGCTCTGACAAGCTATTTAATTAATTAACATCTTATATTCCTGAGTCAATCCACTCAAACCTTTTTCACTTATTATAGAACTTAATCAGCTTGCAGGACTTTAGCATAACGAACCTTTTGAGCTGCTCAGGGAATGTCACAATCGTATACTGGATGTGGTTACCTAGTTCCAGTACCAGACAGTCATACACAAACTGTTATCACCCAAGATACAGATATACAAGCTCAACTAGAGTCTTTCACTGCAACTCAAAGTGATACACAATCTGCATATACTTTTGTACCTTCATTTAGGTTTATGATCTCATCAAGCCATAGAGATATGGATTCTTTTAATGACAGATAAAAGAATCGATCTCAACTTAGGTCTTTAGGAATGTGTGCCCCACACCAGCATACCAAGCCATCCAAGATAAGATGCTTATTACCGCGTATGCTGCAGCCTACACCGATAGTCTATCCTGGAACTGTCTCACCTGTGATAACCATTTATATCTCGCTAGGTCAAACGATCCATACGATCTTCTGTGATCTACTATACACCGTATGATCTCCCTATCGACGAGATAAAAGGATAATTGCATTTGCGACACATGTTTGTTAATTCAGTCAGGAGATGAACATACAACATTTATGATTCCAGTATATTAACCAATCGACCTTGTACATAATATACCAATCATAATTCTTTCAGTATATAAGTCCATCAATCTGCCACTTATACTCAAAGCATTATATAGGTGCTTTCCAGAGTATAACGCGTCTAAACTAATCTAGCTATTACATCAATCATTCTACGTGGCTGGCTTTGCCCTCAGCCCAAGTTTACGTACATGCATCTCATAGTTCTTCTGATGCAGAGCTTTTGTGAATGGATCCACTAAATTATCTTTTGTATCAATCTTCTCTATTAGCACATAACCGCTAGCTACGATTTCTCGTATAATATGGTACTTCCTTTCAATGTGTTTTGTCGCTCTGTGAGTTCGTGGTTCTTTTGAATTAGCCACAGCTCCCGAATTATCATAATATACCGTGATGGTCTTAGGTAGCTTAGGAATCACATCCAACTCCAGAAGGAAGTTTCGAAACCATACTGCTTCTTTCAAAGCTTCAGAAGCTGCCACATATTAAGCTTCCATGGTAGAGTCAGCAATGCACTTCTGCTTTGCACTCCTCCATGATATGGCCCCACCTCCCAATGTGAACACATAGCCAGAGGTGGACTCCTTTTCGTCTCGGTCTGCATAGAAATTCGAATCAGTATAAACCACAGGGCACAATTCCTCACACTGATAGATGAGACAATAGTCTCTAGTCCTTTTCAAGTATTTGAGTATGTGCTTTACCGAGGTCCAAAGCGCCTGCCCAGGGTTAGACTGGTATCTTGCTACCATGCCTACAACAATGCAGATATCTAGCCTCGTGCATAGCATTGCATACATGAGACTTCCCACGGCCGATGCATACAGCACGTTGCTCATCTCATCTTTCTCCTTTTGTTCACCGGACACTGATCCTTGGAAAGATGTATGCCATGTCTGAAGGGTAACAGACCTTTCTTGGCAGTTTGCATGCTGAAACGGGCAATCACAGTATCAACATATGACCCTTGAGACAAGGTCAACATCCTCTTATTGCGCTCCCGCAATACTTTTACCCCTAGGATGTATCATGCCTCCCCAAGGTCCTTCATATGAAACTGTTCGGATAACCACCCCTTTATGCCCGACAATACTTCCACATTGTCGCTAAATAGGAGAATATCATCTACATAAAGTGCAAGGAACACCACGCTTCCGCTGACACACAGAGGGTACACGCAACTCTCCTTTGAACATTGTGAAAATCCATAGGATATCACTTCACCAAAATGCAGATTCCATGACCATGAAGCTTGTTTAAGTCCATACAACGACTTCTTTAGCTTCCAGACCAAAAGTTCTTCACCCTTCTGCACATAACCTTCTGGCTGTTGCATATAGATGTCCCTACCTTCTTCAAGGTACCCGTTTAGAAACGCGATTTTGACATCCATCTGCCAGATCTCTAGGTCTTTATGTGCTGCTATGGCTAGGAGTATACGAATGGACTTAAGCATGGCTACCAGTGAAAAGGTCTCGTCATAGTCTACACCTTCTTTCTGACTATAACCCTTCACCACCAGCCTTGCTTTGAAAGCTGTAATTTCACCATTCGCTGCTTTCTTTCTTTTGTATACCCATTTGCACCCTATGGCTCGATAGCCATCTGGCAAATCAATTTTCTGGTATACATCCATAGCCGTAATGGATTCTATTTCTGAATCCATGGCGATCAACCATTTTTCTGCATCTTTATCAGATACCGCCTCATCATACGTCCAGGGATCAGTATCATCCAGTCCGCTTTTCGAGATCAAGTTAGAGGACTCTCCCACAAACATATACCTCTCAGGTTGGTGGACAACCCTCCCATTGCGACGAGGCATCTGAGCAGTGTCAGTAGTTGGCACAGTACTCGTTGGTCCCATCCCTTGCATTGATGGCAGTATTGGTATTGCCTCACCTATTACAGGTGGATTTACCACAACACTGGGTTTTCCTGATGGAATCGCTTCCTTATCCTCAAGCTCGTGGAGGATAATTTCACTCTTGGATCTATGGTTTGTTACATATTCGTCCTCCAAAAATCTTGGGTTGGCACCGACAACCACTTTCTGATTCACAGGACAATAAAAGTAACCACTTTTCGTTTGCCTGGGATATCCTACAAACAGCATCAGCTTACACCTACTTTCTAACTTATCAGGTTGCTTTGTCAGCGCATATGCTGGACAACCCAAAACCCTCACTATGTTCAAACTTGGATTTCGCCCATACCAGAGTTCTAGAGGCATTTTAGGAACTGATGGGTTTTGTACTTAAAGCATTTATTATAATGAGTATACAACGGTTTATTTCTCCTATCTGTTAACAATCATACATGTATGAACAATGGTATCCTCTTGTCTCACCGATAGGGACGATCATACGGCGTGTTTTAGATCACAGAAGACAGTATGATCACTTGACCTAGTGAGACATAAACCTGATCACAGCCGAGATAGCGTATGAGGATACGTCTGTCCGGATGGCTGCGGCATTGTCGGAATAAGTAGTCTGTCTTGGTTACTTGACATGCTGGTACACAGGGGTGGCGTATTGATGGACCGCAATGAGATGTATTCGTCTATCTGACATCAGCGAATACAAGATCTCGTTATATTGATGAGTCCAAACCCTAATGAAGGTTCAGGGGCTTGCACGGGTTGACTGTTACTTTGACTTGCCATGGTGGAGAGCCTAAGTAACGTGCTCGTATATCCGCATCTTGGGTAACAACAGTTCGTGTAGTACGGCCTGAGACTGGGTTTAGGTAACCATATCCGAGTAATAGGATGGGGACATTCCCTGAGGAGCTCAATAACATTCATCGTGCCAAAGTCCTGCAGGCTGATTAAGTTCAGGCACGAGTGATAAGGATTTAGTGGTACTACTCAGGAATAATACGATATTAATTAATTGTAGTTAGAGCTTGTCAGAGGCTCCAATTAATTAATGAATGTCCGGTAACCTTAAATATGAGGATTCTCAATTAATGCAGCCTCGTTCTCATAACGTGGTAATAAAGGGGTAGGTCAGTTTTAATTCTGTGGTGAAAAAGAATTAATATTAATTAATTGTGTCCTGGGTTGTGGACATGAGAATTAATTAATTTATAGGCCCACTTTATTATTTGCATTAGGTCCCAGGTCTGGCCCAATAAATATGCTGAATTGAGCCCAGGAGCCCATTAGGGTTTACAACCCTAAGTCTATAAATAGACATCTCTCTCTCATAAGTTGTAACACAGTTGAAAAACCCTTAACCTAGAGAGAGAGATAGTGGGCACCATTTTTGAGGGAAAGGGAGGAGAATTTCGATTCTGGTCCTGCTCAAGCCAAAGATCTACGGAGTCCTCACCAGTAGTAGATCTGAACAACATTGGGACACAACCTTGAAGATCTGATCTGGAGAACAAGATTTTCTTTTCCTCTTCTTTGTTATTTTCAATTTTATCTTAGAAATTATATCTCTAATTTGTGTTTCCGCAGACAAAATCGGATTGCGTGGTTGAATTGAAGTTGGAAATTCAAACGCAAAAGATCGGTACAGACACTACGGAGTTACGGTAATATCTCAATCCACAAATCTGAGAATTAAATTCATAGGAGCATTCTAGGTTTTATCATGTATTTAATTATGCACAATATCCATAAATCGATCCGGTTCAGTTTGGTTTTGGTGATTCGGTTCACGGGAAAACCCTACAATTGGTATCAGAGCCAGGTTCTTGATTTATGGCTCTTTTGTGTATAATTAAATTCGATATGCATGTATGTATGAATTTATTATTGTGGATGGTTTTTGTTCCTCGTGGCAACCCGTGTGATTCAGCTCGCGGTGGTTTATCTGTGTAGGGCTGAATTATTTTTGTAAAATCACGAGCGAATCTGTGATTAATGTAGTTTTGAAAAATTGTAATAAAATAGATTTTCTGTAATTTTACAATTTATGTAATTGGACGGGTCGAGGACGGAGAACGAAGACGGAGCCGACGAAGGGCGACGCACGGTGCCAGCAGGCAGCCGCGCGCGCATGCGGTCACGGGTGGCGGCGGTGAAGGGCCGCACACGGCGCGAGAGACGGTGCGCGGCAGCGAGCGTCGCAGGCAGCTGAGCGGCGGGCGGACGGCAGCGGCGCCGGGGGCCTGCGCACGCGAGGTGCACATGCGAGCGTGCCGGGCACTGTGCGCACATGATGGCGGCTGGGCGGCGGCGGTCGCTGTCGTCGGCTGTTGCTGTCCCTGCGGCAGTGGCTCGTGTTTTGGTGGTTTGTGCAATCCTGTGTAAGCCCTAGGGTTTGCATTAGGGTTAGGGAAAATCATCAGATCACAAAGGCCTAAATCCCAAAGATTTGGTTAATCAAGATTTGAAGGCCCTTGAAGATTTGGAAAGATTTGAAAAGATTATGAATCATCCAAATTAGATTCAAATTCAAATTGTAATAGATAGAATTTATTTTTTCTATTTTTGTGGGGCCACGAGGAATTTTTGTTTGTCTTAATTGTCCTCGTATGATATGTGATTTATTTATGTGCGCAATTAAGCATGTGCATATAATAGGAAAAGCTTGATTATCGCTTTTATTATTTACAGCTTTCCAAGCATGCTTATGTGATTAATTTCTTGTTGGATTATATTTTGGGAATTTTTGGGCTTGTATTATTACATGCAAAAATTTGAGAAATATAATGACAAAGAAATTATGGGTGCGCATAAAGAAACCTTTTAAAAGAAAAATACTAAGCAAATTTTTTAATTAAAATCAATAGACCTCCACAAAGCGGTCCTAGGCTGTAAGTGTATCTCTCGTTCTAGTAAACGTCTACAAGTGTAGCTTGCTAGTTCCTAGAGGTGCATGTGTACGGTTGTTGGAATTTCTAGACAAACAATTTAAATCATGTGAATAGTGGGAGGGCTTTGCGTAAACGTCTACGAGTGTAGCTTGCGTAGACCTCTTTCACAAGTATTCTAGGATTGATTTAAATTAAAGATAACAAAAACTTTAAGGGCTGTGCAGTATGGTTACGTGCCATGCTAAACTGTCTCTTTTGGCCGGAGTCAAATTTGTGGTTAATTTCTTAGAAGCATCTTAGAATATAATGCAAGAATTGCATCCCTGTTCTTGAGAGATGGCTTGGTCTAAGGTTTTCACTAATTATTAATTTCTAGTGTCAAAAGCATCCTGACATGTAGTGAAATTAAATGGATTGGGGTTTAAAACTTGCAGTTCTGGTTGAGGGTGACATCGTAAACGTCTACGAGTGTAGCTTGCGGTGGGAACTCTTGGGCAATTAGTGGAAAATATTTGTATTTGATTTATTAAAAGGTTTTCAATGCATTTGTTTTCGAAGTTCAACATGTATGTTCTTATTTAAGATTCCTTATTTTCTCAGATATGTCTATGTCTAATGTGATCAACATTCTCGCACAAAACACTCTAACTGGTCCGAACTTCCTGGAATGGAAGCGCAATCTCGAATACCTCCTGATTGCAGAAGAACATATGTTCGTTCTGCAAGTACTTCGTCCCGAAGAGCCAACTGCTGAATCCAGTCAACAGGATATAGACTTTTATAACAAGTGGGAGAAATCGAACAATGTAGTCAAGTGCTACATGATGACCACTATGTCGAAAGTCTTGCAGCAGCAGCATCAGCACCATAGGGATGCCTGATAAGCTCGTTATTTCACTCACTTATCTAAATTATTTTTATATTACTTTATGTAGTTTTATTGAGTTTATATATATATTTTATGCATGATGTGAATATTAGGTGGTATTAGGTGTATTTTGATGTTTATGCAGGTTTTTAGGCCTAAACTCACGAGAAAATCGTTCCAAAAGCAGTGACATGTAAGAGTAGCAATGAAGAGTTCTTCCACAAGAGGAATTCGAGCTATTGGTGCATGGCAATGGATGATGCTTTGAGTTAGCTCTCCAACGCAACTAGAATCGGGTCAATCGGAGTTCGGAGGTGGAAGTTATGGCCAAAACCGTGAGACCGCGCAGACGAGGCACAGTGCTCGACCAAGGATAAGGCAGATCGACGGAAGCAAAGGCCGCATCGATCGCTGCCAATGCTCATCGATCGACGAAGAAGTTCCAGGCCCAGCGATCGACGCTATATTGCCACGGTCGACGCGCATGCGGGAAACCTAATCCGGATCTGATTTGGAGATTAATGCATATCTAGCCCTAGATTTGATATGATACACCTCCACCTCTATATATATCCTTGTAATTTCGATTTTTAGGTGTGCTTCATTCTAGATTTCAGATTTTGAGAGATTCCAAGAGTTTTTAGAGTTTTATGTTTGAAGACAAATTCCTGCGGGAAGATTTCCGGATTCCAGTTTTTATGCAATTCAGGTTGTATTTTTCTATGATGAATATTACCTTGAATATGTGTAACTAAATCCTTTCTCAGATTCTAGGGTTTCGAACTATCAATGTATGCATGTTGTGATTAATTGAATTATTTTCCCCTTCCCTTCGTAGTTTTTGAAATCTGTGCTTATTCATAATCTTGATTTGTTGGCCACATCTTAGGATTATCTAGTTGATTACTTGAGACATAACTGTGATAGTTTTCAATCGAAAGAGATTTTCACAATATAATCTGATTTCTTGTCGTAACTGAAGGAGATTAATTGTAGGAATAAATCTGTAGATCTTTGGAGTTAGTTAATTTATCTTGAGACCGAGCAGAGATAGGTAATTAATTAATCTACTTTACGAATTGTCCAACAAAGAAGTTCGTAATACTTTTCTGATGTTTCAGTATGAAGAGGAATTAAAAATTGGGAATTAATCAATTCATTCATACATGTCATACTTGATAGGTAGATATCCTTGGAATCTGTGCTTCTCTTATTTGACTTCAAAAGCTTTTCAATTTCCTGTTTAATTTTCATTAGCAAATATTGCGAGTTTCTAAACAACAAAACTTTTTATCTGATTTTCCTAACCAGTATTTTAAGAACGTTTGATTTAGTATTTAGGATTTTTCGTTGCTTCATTCCTCTGGATCGATAACCTTAGGGTTTACAAATTTATTTGCCACTATTTCTATAATTAATCTGTACAAATTACAGTGATCAAATTGGCGCCGTTGCCGGGGAGTGAACAAAATTAATCTTACTATTAAATCTATGATTGAAATACTGATTTAGGCTGTAATTTTCGTATTTTTTGAAATTTTTCTTGTTTTTCGTTTCCCACGTCGATCGACGCTATTCTTCATCGATCAACGAAGTTGTTTTCCTTTCGTCGATCGACGCCTTGCCTCGTCGATCGACGCCTTGTTCGTTTTAGAAGTTCAATTTTCTTATTTTAGTTAGTTTCGTTTTATTTTCAGTCTTACTTCACTACCTCCTTTGCTGTACAGGTAGTGCATGAGTACAAGAGCTAGAGGAAAGGACCCGCTTTATCACACGATGGAAGATAATGTACCACCACCTCCACCAGTGCTAACTGCAGTGGAGCAGGCTGTGATTATTCAAGAAGTCCAAGCCATGAGGGCGCAAATCCAACAGTACCATCTGGAAAGAGACCTCAAGAGGAACAATCCGAATGGAAGGGATCTTCGCCATAACCCGTTGTTTGATGACAATCCTGGCGATGAAGAGGACGACAACCAGGATCCTCCAGAGGAGTCTGACGATGAGGAAGAAGAGGAAGCCATGCAGAACCGGTATAAACCTCGGTTCAGGGAGACAGACTTCAGGATTGGCATCAATGCCAACAATTTTGAGCTGAAGACCGGATTGGTGCAGATGGTGCAACAAAATCAATTCGGAGGAAGGGCTACTGAGGACCCCTATGCGCATTTGGATAAGTTCCTTATGCTCTGCAACACTGTCAAGATTGGAGGAGTCAGCAAGAGTGCCATCCGAATGCGTCTGTTCGCATTTTCTCTGAGGGATAAGGCACAATCATGGTTCAACGCACTGGACAAAGGAAGCATAGGCACATGGATTGAATTGAGGAATGAGTTTCTGGAGAACTTCTTCCCTTCGAATGTCATCAGGCAGAGAAGGAAAGAAATCATCAGGTTCGCTCAAAGACCCGATGAAAGCTTCAGTGAGACGTGGGATTGATTCAAAGAGCTGCTGAGATCATGCCCCGGACATGGTTTTCCGCCAGGAGAGCAGGCAGAAGCATTCTACGAGGGACTCAATGAGAAGACCGTCAAGTTGGTGGACACCACACTTGGAGACACCATCATGACGAAAAGCGGAAAGAAGGCCTTGGAATTCTTCCAAAAGATGGCCAACAACACTCAACGGTGGTCCTCAAGCCGAACTCGGCCTGTGATGGTGGTCGAAAAGGAGAAAGTGGTGGAGGAAGTTGCCGAACAACCTGATTTGGTAGCCGAGCTGAAAAAGTTAAGGGAAGACTTCGCTGCACAAAAGAAGGAGAAAACAGTTGCTGCAGTAGAGCCAGTGCAAGCTCCGTCTGAGGGGGATTGTGCCACTGAAAATTTCATTCAAAGGGGCGGTTATCAAGACAACTACCGAGGAGGATATCAGCAACACAATCAGCAGAATAACCAGCCCTATACCTACAATCATGCAAGGAACCATCCTGGATTTTCCTACGCGAACCCCCAAGCTGCAGAGCAACCACCACCAGGATTTGCCGTACAAGAAGGAGCAATAGTGGAGAAGAAGAAGCCAAATCTCGAGGAGATTTTGGCCAAGTTCATAGAAGGCTCTACTGATACTGTAGCCAAGTTGAAGCAAGAAATTGCAACCGTGGATACTAAAGTGGACCAGGTGCAGAAGCATGTACACATCATAGAAACCCAGGTCAGCCAGATCGCCGATGCCCTCGGAGCCCAGCACAAACTGGGGCAACTTCCGAGCAACACTCAGATGAACCCCAAGAACCAGAATCAGAGGAACCAGGTGAATGTCATCACACTGAGAGGGGGAAAAACCTATGAAGGGCCCAAGCAAGCAGGGACAGACACCCGAGATGAAGGAGAAGCCGAGAAAGAAGAAGAAGTCGACACAAGCAAAGCCCCGTCGATCGACGATGCTTCCCCGTCGATCACCGAGGAACCAAAACTTCCATCGAACAAGGCTGACCCTCGTCGATCGTCGCCCGCCCCTGCTCTGCCAATGTATAAGCCTCCTTTGCCATATCCACAGCGATTTGCCAAAGCAAAGATGAACGAGAAGTATGCACGCTTTCTTGAGAACATGAAGAACGTAAACATCAACATCCCGCTGATTGAGGTGCTACGAGAGATACCGGGGTATTTGAAGTCTCTGAAGGAGATGGTCTCACAGAAAAGACCCTTCGTGGAGCACAAGAGGGTCAATTTGTTCGAAGAATGCAGCGCGATTATTCAGAAGAAGATGCCGCTGAAGAGAGAAGACCCGGGATCCTTCACGATCCCCTGTGTCATTGGAGGAGAGACCTTTGGGAAGGTCCTTTGCGATTCCGGAAGCATCAAGCCCACAACAATCTCACTTTAGATGGCCGATCGTTCAGTCACTTACCCGAAAGGCATCGTGGAAGACGTACTCGTAAAGGTGAAAGACTTCATCATTCCAGCAGACTTCGTGGTACTTGACATGGAAGAAGACCACAACATCCCGCTTATCTTGGGGAGATCTTTCTTGAAGACTGCTGGAGTATTGATTGACATTCGAGATGGCAAACTGACGTTCCGAGTTAATGACGAGTCAGTCACCTTCCCCATCTACAAAGCAGTGCAGAAGTGTAATGAAGGGAGCTGCCAGGAGGAGTGCCACATGATCAAATGTGCAAATCCGGTGATTTCCTCCCCCTTTTCTTCTCTTAAAATTGATCCGGATTTTCTGGAGAACCGCTTACTACACTCTTTATTTTTTTCTTCAGATTTGGATAAGGCGGACGATGAGCTTGTGGATCGGGTGATGAATTTGGATGTACCCGAGGGATTAACACATGAAAAAGAGAACAAACAGGAGAAATTTCCAAGCAGACGCAGCCAGAAAAAGAAGGGAAAACGTGGAAAAGCAACCACATCGATCGACGCAGAAGCCACGTCGATCGACGCAGTCTCAGGATCCCCATCGATTGATGATACAATCTCGTCGATCGACACATGACGGAAGATAGAGATGGAGTTTTCATCAGCGCGACGTAGCAAAGGGATTGCGGCAGTTTCACCAATGTCAATCGATGCAAATCGGGGAAAACTGCAATCTAACTCTGATCCGCTGGTTCTGAAACTCAAGATGCTTTCGGCACACCTCAGGTATGGGAAGTTGGAAAAATTACTACGAGTTCTTCGAAAGTACAAGTCCGCCATTGGGGGGACATTGAAAGACACCAAGAAATGGAGGATGCAAGTTGTCAAGAACAAAGATGGAAAGGAGGTCGCGAAAGGACCTGCCTGGACCCGACCTCCCTGATGGTGATTGAAGACTCCGGGGGATAAAAAAAGTTGATGTCTGAGATCAACTACCACGTATCGTTCCCTCTTTTGTCTGATTTTCAAACTTATTCCACTCTTCGAGTTGGAAATAAGTTTGGGGGGATGTGGACAAGAGATGGAACGTCCTATCTTTTATTTATTATACTTTCCGTCTTTAAATTTTTTGGCTTTTGTTTTAAATTTTTCGTATTTTTATGCTATTTTGCGGGGAAAATTTTTGAGTTTTGAGATAACCTGAACGAGGTTGTGAGATTAGAATTGATTGAGGGTTGAGTATTGAATTGATTGAGATTGTGGTTAGATGCCTATGAATGTAGAATACCGCATGATAGGACTGATTTGACACTTATACTTGCCTGATGATTGAGCTGATTTGAAATTGACTGTGGAAGAAAATTTTTGAATCCTTGTGTGAGAAATTTGAGCCTTTATTTCGTTTGATGTGAGATTCACATGTGTGTTTTGATTTCTCTAGAACTTGCCTATTTTCTGTGTTGAGACTGCATAGTGTGCACAAGTTGAGAAAATGATCTTAGGCCATCTTTGATAACCCAATATCCTAAACACTGTCCCTTCACAATAAATTTTTCCCTAGTTAGCCACTTTGAGCCTGTACAATTTTTCTTTCCTTGTCTATGAGATTAAGAAAAGTATTGTCTCACTCGTGTCTTGAGTTGTGGTATGTATGGGGTTGATTGGTGAATTCATGATAAGATATGACAAATTAGTGGTGAAAAGATGTATGTTTGAGAAGCTCTAGAAATAATTAGAATTCTCATAAGCTCTATGAAAAGAAAAGAATATAAAATTATCAAAAAGAGCATAAGAGATTCAAAAATGAGCTAGAAAAAAAAAAAAGAGAGGTTGTGTATTTGTTGATATATTTGAGGAGAGGAGGTGGATGATGAATAGAAGGTGGTTTGGATTGATTAAGAAAGTGCAACTTGATTGATTTTAGTCACTTGGCCATATTTCCCTACCTTATCAGAAAAAGCCTACGTTACAACCTTTCGAAAGTCCTTTTTGATTCTAGACTTGTGTGCACATTTTAGCAGTGGAGATATTAGACAATTTGCAAGCCTATGGTAGAAATTTCTTCATACATGTTGTTGAGTGCTTTCATCTTTACCTTAAACACTTGAGAGTTGAGCGATACACTTCCTGTGAGTTCTTCCACGGTTGATCAATTTTCCGTCTCTTTCAAATTACTTGTGGGTAGTGGATTCTTGGTTCTTGACTGTGATGAATCTTGTGAGGCATTGGACTTTAACCACTTGATCTTTTGATTTCTTTCTTGCCTATTGATTGAGGACAATCAAATGTTCAAGTTTGGGGGGTTTGATAAGCTCGTTATTTCACTCACTTATCTATATTATTTTTATATTATTTTATGTAGTTTTATTGAGTTTATATATATATTTTATGCATGATGTCAATATTAGGTGGTATTAGGTGTATTTTGATGTTTATGCAGGTTTTTAGGCCTAAACTCACGAGAAAACCGTTCCGAAAGCAGTGATGTGTAAGAGTAGCAATGAAGAGTTCTTCCACAAGAGGAATTCGAGCTATTGGTGAATGGCAATGGATGATGCTTTGAGTTAGCTCTCCAACGCAACTGGAATCGGGTCAATCGGAGTTCGGAGGTGGAAGTTATGGCCAAAACCGTGAGACCGCGCAGACGAGGCACAATGCTCGACGAAGGAAAAGGCAGATCGACGGAAGCAAAGGCCACGTCGATTGCTGCCAATGCTCGTCGATCGATGAAGAAGTTCCAGGCCCAGCAATCGACGCCATATTGCCACGGTCGACGCGCATGCGGGAAACTTAATCCGGATCTGATTTGGAGATTAATGCATATCTAGCCCTAGATTTGATATGATACACCTCCACCTCTATATATATCCTTGTAATTTTGATTTTTAGGTGTGCTTCATTCTAGATTTCAGATTTTGAGAGATTCCAAGAGTTTTTAGAGTTTTATGTTTGAAGACAAATTCCTGCGGGAAGATTTCCGGATTCCAGTTTTTATGCAATTCAGGTTGTATTTTTCTGTGATGAAGATTACCTTGAATATGTGTAACTAAATCCTTTCTCAGATTCTAGGGTTTCGAATTATCAATGTATGCATGTTGTGATTAATTGAATTATTTTCCCCTTCCCTTCATAGTTTGTGAAATCTGTGCTTATTCATAATCTTGATTTGTTGGCCACATCTTAGGGTTATCTAGTTGATTACTTGAGAAGTAACTGTGATAGTTTTCAATCGAAAGAGATTTTCACAATATAATCTGATTTCTTGTCGTAACTGAAGGAGATTGATTGTAGGAATAAATTTGTAGATCTTTGGAGTTAGTTAATTTATCTTGAGACCGAGCGGAGATAGGTAATTAATTAATCTACTTTACGAATTGTCCAACAAAGAAGTTCGTAATACTTTTCTGATGTTTCACTATGAAGAGGAATTAAAAATTGGGAATTAATCAATTCATTCATACATGTCATACTTGATAGGTAGATATCCTTGGAATCTGTGCTTCTTTTATTTGACTTCAAAAGCTTTTCAATTTCCTGTTTAATTTTCATTAGCAAATACTGCGAGTTTCTAAACAACAAAACTTTTTATCTGATTTTCCTAACCAGTATTTTAAGAACGTCTGATTTAGTATTTAGGATTTTTTGTTGCTTCATTCCCCTGGATCGATAACCTTAGGGTTTACAAATTTATTTGCCACTATTTCTAGAATTAATCTGTAGAAATTACTGTGATCAATGCCTATGACATTATGTTAAGTCTGACGGCGACCTATGGGGAGACTGATAGAGCCGTCAGGTTCAATCTCATGAAAGAAATTGTGAGTAAGAAAATGACTGATGGCACCTCAGTGTGAGAGCACGTAGTTACCATGACTCACCTCATGGATGAACTGACAGTGCATGGTGGAGGTATCGACGCTGAGGCTAAGGTCGATATCAATTCACAAATCTGAGAATTAAATTCATAGGAGCATGCTAGGTTTTATCATGTATTTAATTATGCACAATATCCATAAATCGATCAGGTTCAATTTGGTTTTGGTGATTCGGTTCACGGGAAAACCCTACAAGAAGGTACCAGGTTAAGCAAATAGGCCGCTGTCTCCAAGGCATATCCCCAAAATGCAAGCTTGCATAACTCATCATCGACCTGACCATTTCTAAGAGAGTTCTATTTCTTCTTTCCGCTAGACCATTTTGTTGAGGGGTTCCTGGTGCAGTCCACTGGGATGTAATCTTGTTGTCTGACAAGTACTGCAAGAACTCGTTACTGAGGTATTATCCACCACGATCTGATCGTAGTGTCTCGATAGTCTTACCTAGCTTCTTTTCTACCTCAGTCCTAAACTCTTTTAATTTCTCAAAGCATTCAAACTTGTGGCGAAGCAAATAGACATATCCGAATCTTGAGTAATCGTCAATAAATGTGGCGAAGTACTCATAACCTTCACGAGCTTGCATGGACATTGGTCCACATAAGTCAGAGTGGATCAATTCTAACACATCCTCTGCTCGAGATTGACTTTCCTTAAAAGGTCTGGTCGTCATCTTTCCCTCTATACAGGATTCACATATTTGATGCGGTACCACTTGAAAAGAATCCAAGAGCCCATCACATGCTAATCTTTTAATCCTCTTTAGATTGATGTGACCTAGTCTCAAGTGCTCTCTAATCGAGCTACCTTTCACCATTTTCTTTCCCACGATTTCCCTCATGAGATTGAATCTGACAGCTCGGTCTTACTCACCATAGGTCGCTGTGAGGCTGTCCATTATGTCACAAGCATTATCATATGAATGATGTTGCTGTGCAAGTACCTTGGACATTGTAGTCATCATATAGCATTTCACTATATTATTTGACTTGAGCCACTTATTATAGTATCTCCTTTCCTCATCAGTCGATGCATTAGTGGGAGCAGCCGGACGAGGCTTATTCAGGACAAACTTGTGTTCCTCTGTAACAAGGATGTAATCCAAGTTGCATTTCCATTCTTGAAAATTGGGACCGGTTAATTGGTTTTGTGCTAAGATATTGATCACATTTGGTAAAGACATGTCTGAAAACAATAAATTAAAGCAGAAATTAAAACATAGTCGCAAACAATTGAAACAATTAAATATTGAAACCTTATGATAAAACAACATTAATGTTTCCTCCAATTTGCCTAAGTATTACTATTGCAAGCCACACATGTGTACGTTTACAACAAAACACTTAACCAGACTGCATCTTTCAATTCCAATCTTTTAATTCCGATCCATGCCCGGGTTCCTTAGACAATTGGAATTAATAATTGGAGAATAACTTAAGACCATATTATCCTACTGAGCAGGGACATCACAAATGAGTTATACTCTGGATAACATCTAAGCTAGCTTACCACCAAAGCCAACCCTCCCATATAAGGATCTACTAGGACACACCTGATCCCTTATTATAAGGTTATCTCATTTAATTCAATCCTTAGAGAACTTATGAAAACTCAATACGTAAGCTACACATGTAGACGTTTACGCATGAACTCCCACTTCTCACAAGAATTAAATGTTTGTTTTAAGAAATCCTATCTATTAGAACTTATGAATAATAAATTAAGTAAGCTACACATGTAGACGTTTACCTAATAAATTACCCACTTCCAATAAAGGATCGCTTTGTGGAGGTCTTATTAAATAATCAGCTTTGTAATTTTTTAAATTCATAAGGTTTCATAAGGTTCAATTGCACAGATTGTTTTATGTAGCCATAATTATAACATTGCTAAAATTCTATCATGCATGGCATGAACCCCGAATTTATAGTTATAATTAATTACATAAAATAAATCAAATAGCATGCTTTAAAGCTATAAATAAAAGTAGTAAACATGCTCCTATTATCTACAACATGCTCATACGCTGCGCAATTATTTTAAACACATATATCATGCGAAGACAAATAATAAAACAAATAAAAATATCCTCGTGGCCTCATGATACAAAATTAAGAAATAATCCTATATATTACACTTAGGAATTATTTCACACATCTTCAATTGGGCTCCCACTACTTAGACTGTGATCTGAATTTTTCTTTTGAAAAAATGGGCCTCCAAGATTTGATTCATCAGAAAAGAGGACAACAGGGCCAGTTAACCAAATTGCGGGACGGGCACACATTGCAAGCCCGATATCCCGCGAGAACTCAGCCCGATGTGCTACCACCGGCGAACCACCGCCGCCGGCGACCTGTTGCCACCGTAAGGGCTGCCGGAGTCACGCAACGATCACGAATGCACGTCGCACGATCGTAGCCCGCGACCTCACTTCCTCCGGCCGTCGTCCTCTTTGCATGCCGCCACCCAGCTTGCCCTGACCGTCGCCCAAACTGCCGTCGCCTTCTCTCCGCCGTTGGCCCCTGCAACTTGCTGGAATCGCGCACGGAAGGCCGCACGAGAGTCGCGCGTAGCACGCAAACCCTAGGGTTTGGGTGGCTGCTGCGCGGGTCGCCCCGCCGCCGTGCCACCCCAGCCCGCGACCCCGTGGACTGAGCCATGCCGCACCATCTACCCTGCCGATGCCGTCCAAGGAGGGAGGAAGCGCCGTCAGCTGCTGCGCGCGGGACTGCGCAGGAATGTCCAGTGCACGGAACCTAGGGTTTCGCCGTGCCGCACACGTTTCTCATGCCCTGACCGCTGTTCGTTGCCATCCCGGCCTCCGCCCCCGTCCCTCGCGCCGTCGTCCCGAGGCCACCGCGCGCGCGCGGAAACCCTATGGTTTCACGCGCAGTGCCGCTGCTGCCGTGTGCCTGTCACCGCCGTGCCTGCCCTCGCCAACCACCGTTCATGGCCTGCTGCCATGCCGGCGCCGTCGTGCGTTATCGTGCGGTCTTTCATTCTTCGTGTTCTTCCATCGTTCATTGTGTTCTTCGTGTTCTTTGTTCTCCATTTTACAGATTTAATTTTAAATTTGAAAAATTACATTGAATTGCATCCTTAGACAATTTGGAATTCAAATCTAACCACAGATTTATCTCGTGGGTGAAAAACGAATCCTTATAAAAGGGCGGATTAATCCGAGAACCACGAGGATGAAAAAACACAAACATACATTCAAAAACCCATACATGCAATCATTCAATAATAATCATCATGCAAATCATAGGCAATATTATTTTTTCCGATAGAGCCAATTAATGAACCTGGCTCTGATACCAATTGAAGGGATTCGTGAACTGAATCACGAAGTCCGTTTGCCAAGGATCGTTAATTGGAATATAAAAAATAAATTGCTATGCCTATGATTATTTGTAACGCCCCCATTTAACCTTCCTAATTCCGAGGCACGTTATAGTCGTGGTTACCTAACTTTAAAATAATTTAAAGATAAAACAGCGGAAGACTTCAACATCTGAAAATGTAACTTCTAAGAGTTTACATTTAACCTTCAAATTAAGTATTTCAAAACGAGATAAAGATAGTTTAAATGTTTAGATTTTCAAAAGTAGACAAGATCAGGGAAGGAATAGTTTCAGAGAGCGGTGCAACGGTGTGTGTAACGTGGTGGTGACATGCATATGAAGATGCATGTCACAAGATCTTGAATCTTCAGAATTTAGCTTCATACTTTACACTGCCACCTCTCCATCCTTGCTCGCTTAACCTGCGTATTTTAGAAATAATACGAGGGGCTGAGTACTTTCGTACCCCGTGGAAACATGCCCGAAAATATACAATTTATATAAGAATGCTATGCAACTCACACAGATAAACACGGGGTTTTGTTGAAATAAACCGTGTTATCTAAATCATTTTATTTTGCCGCGGCTAGCTAACATGTTATTATATCTGTATATCGTGGTGTAACTGGAAGCTGGCCCACTCCCAAGTTACGATGATTAGTCAGGAATGAATTCACACTCAACCCACTATCATCTAAGTGCACTAATCTTGGAACACACAGCATCGAGATCCGATCGTATTTAAATAATAAATTTTCTTTCATAATAGGGATTTCGGACACGCCGTTTACCCGAGCTCATAAACATAAGGTTGCTAGCCTTTCTCGCAATTAATAAGAATAGCGGAAGTAATCCACGTACATGGTTCTCGTCTTATTAATAACTCTCTGTTGTTAGCGGACAATCAGAGGACAAATATAATAGCACAAAACTTTGCATAGCAATCAGTTTAAAACAAGTTATTTTCACACGTTTTGAAAATAAAAGCACATTTTTATTTTTATACTGAAATAGTTCCCACCTGGTGTTAGGCTTTAATGAACTAGATGTGTTCTCGTATATTGAGCAGATCGAGCTTTCTTCCTTATCTCACACCTTCAATAACAACAAGCATTTCTAATTAGGACGGGTAACTAGGACGGGAACCTTATCAAAAGCCTCCATACATCACTACGCATCCAACTCATCTCTATTTCTAATACTAACACGCCTGAAATCCTACTTCAATCGATTTAACCAAATCTCGATATTCGATTTCATAAACCAATTAATATCAAAACTAAATGGTTAAATAATTTAAATTAATATACATATATATAAATATATATTTTTAAAATAGCAATATTAATATAATAAGAATATATTAAATATGTATATATATATATATATTGGCATGTATAGAGTGAGGAAGAGGAATAAATTCCCCTTTTTTTATATAAAAAGAAACAAAAATAAACAATTTACATTCATATATATATATATATAGAGATAAAATAATGTTTACACACACTACATATATATATAGAGCATTCAATGGAGAGAGAAAGCACTTTATTCCTTCTTCACAATTTGTTGCGTACGTATGTGGAGAGAGAAAATATACACAACTAGATATATATATATCCTAGGAGAGAGGAAGAAATTTTCCAGCACCTACATATATATATACACACAACACAATTATATATATATAGTAGAGAGAGAAAGAAGAATAATAAATGCATACACAATATATTTATATATATATATATATATACACTGTAGAGATAAAATTTACTTTTGAAACATGTATGCACACAATCCTAAAACGAGAAATATGTATACATACATTTATATTTATATCTATATATGTCCAAAGGAGAGAGAATGTGAGAAATATGTATAGATATACACACAACTTATATGCAGTAGAGAGAGAAAGAGAAAACTTCTCCCTTCTTTTTTTTTTTTTTTTTTTTAAACGCAGCAAACATATATATATATATACATATATAGAGGAGTAATCATATGTGAACCACCTCCCGGATGTGATATGAGAACTAATCTTATCCTTTGATTAACAATTATGCACGGCCCAGATTCATTGTTTTGTATAATTAGTTATTTCTTTTTTTAATTTTTTAGGGTATTTTGGGTACATTAATTTACCACTTATTTGATACCATAACTAATTCCATGATTTTCTCTCTTTTTTTTTCAAATCTTTTCATTCCTTAATTATTTAATATACGTATATTTTGGCATGTTATTTTCTGTTTCGAACTTAGTATTTCGGGCGTTTTTTTTTATAATTATTATTAAAGCTCATTGTTGTTTCATTTATTTTCTTTTTAATGTATTGTTAGCTAATATCCGACTTTTTTATTTTCTATTAATTTTATTATCTTGTTTATTCTTGTACTTTTTATTTTGAAAGAAAAGATCTTACGTAATGATAAATTCACAGATTATTATTGTGTAAGTTTATGAATGATAATGATAATTAATTTTATAGTTTGATTACTTTGTTATTTTCATTTTAATCATATTTTATCTTAGAATGCCGACAAAAATGTACATTAAATTAATTTTATGCACCTTCATATAGTAATATTTGACATGAATAATGTAATCTGCACTATTTAATTTCTTTATATGCTATAATTTTGTCATATTTATGTGCATTTGTTAAGTAATAGTGGTCTTCATAAATCTTCATTATATAGTAGTAATAATAAATTCATTATTATGTTTATAGTTATCAATTCTTCATATAAATTGAGAATATCACATAAACTATCCTTTAATTTTTATTACTGCACCTTTTAAAGTATTATTGGTATGCATAATTTACATTGCATTTTTAAAACCCTTTTTACGTAATTATTCTATTCATTTATTGCACCTTTGTAAATAATTATTTTTATATGAATACATTTGCATTATTTAATAGTTATAATATAACCGTTCTTGTGTTTATAGTCATCATTTTTTCAAGTTAAATGTAATAAATCCAAAAAACAAAAATTACACAAACTGAAATGTGTCACAAACTGAAATGTGTCGCCAAATACATAGATAAAAAACTGATATAATCTGTAGCCATCCAAAAAAAAAAAAGTTTCTAAGTAACTTCATAACTTAACCCCTAAATTTGTCTAAGTATGAATCCATGTCAAATTTCCAGCCTTGCAATTCTTCCGAAAAAACCTGGCCGCTATTTCAGCAACTTTTTCACTCTTTTTGTTGCAGTTCGCCCCCAGAAGTTTTCTGCAAATGATCATAATAATTCTGCAGTTCTGTTGTGAAGTACACTGATGCATAAAATATGTAACATAGTTGCACTAAAAAGGTTCCCAATTTTTGCCAGCTATAAGAAATGCTCATTTATAAAGCAAATGTCGACATATTATTGCATATATTTGTATTTT
Organism: Plectranthus barbatus; assembly: GCA_026898455.1. Classification (NCBI taxonomy): domain Eukaryota; kingdom Viridiplantae; phylum Streptophyta; class Magnoliopsida; order Lamiales; family Lamiaceae; genus Plectranthus; species Plectranthus barbatus. Next base: position 521,976 of record JAPKLW010000212.1, read on the forward strand.
TTTATGCAGTTCCTCAAATATTTTTTATATTATCAGAAACCGGTTCATATTCTCAGCATAGACAATACACATTCAACTATGTTTTTCGAAAAGCTTCATATTAATGCAAAAAAATCGCAAGTAAACATATATTTGCATTTATATGTCAATATTTTTGCATTTATTTTAACTTTATTCACCTCAGAAAATTGATAATTAAATCTGCATATATAAAACTTAATAGTTGCAATAAAAGATATACACTCTATGCACAAATTTGCCAATAATTTAGTAGTTCTGTTATACTCACATAATCTTAGAGCGAAAAGTAAAGATGCTCAATTTTTGCATCACAATTGCAATAAAAGATTCACAAATTTTTCAAGATATATGAATTGTTCGTTTTGTTCAACATATTTGAACATTTTATTGCAATTTTTTGTTTATATTTATGCAATGCCTTAAATGTTTCTCTTATTCTACCCAATTTCGAATATTATATTTATCAAGCAGTAAGTCGACATTTTTTTGGCATCTTTATGTCTTTAATTATGCAATTTATTTATTCTATATGCTTTTAAATTAACATATTTCATAGCCCTATTTTTCAAATATATAGTTCGCGCGCCAAAAATATTAAAGCAAATAATTTTTTTTTAAATATTTTACCTGTATTTGTTCAATCTGCAGTCCGGATTGTGCCTCGCCGGAATATCTTTCCAATTCTTCAAGTATTGTGCAGATGAATTGAAGCTTCAACTTTTGGGGGTTTGCAGAAGCAAAAAATAAAAAAAAAAGGTTAAATATTTATGCATTTCGATTCTAATGTATTACAGTATACACACTTCAAATGCACTATTAGTTCGACGAAATCTTGCTTTTGGAGACTAATTTTTAAGCCCACGATTTTTTTTTTAAAAATAAGCGAACCTAGGCATGCGAGAAGCAACTAAACATCAATTTAAGTAGGAAAAAAATTTAGAAATCACGTACCCAGGTTTAGAGGCGCAAGATTTGTGGTTCGTCGGCCAAAAAAGCTAGTCGCTTGGTCCGGTCGCCGGAAATCGCCCTGGGTTTTCTGCTATGTTTCCTCCCCCTTCTCTCTGCAGAATGAGAGCGATCGACTTTTGTTTCTTTTTTACCGCTATTAATGCGGTTGGTGGGTGAATTTTCTCTTAAAATTAATTTGATTCGATTTTTATTAAATCTGGTAGTTAATTGCGATAATTAAGGAGAGTAGATCGTGGGTAGGTTATGCGCCTATGAAATTTTACTCATTTATCCTTTTATGCAAGTTTTTGTCTCTAATTTTGCAGCGAATTTTGAACATGATTATATTTGATCTCATCCGTTTAATCTCTAAATCAAAGGCCAGGATTATGTCTTATATCACTTCCAAGAGGGGGTTTCCACCATAGTGCACCCCTACATATATATATATATATATATATAAAACATGGGTCCAAACAATTCGCCATCTCCACCGATGATCAGCCGTGCTGACTGCCACCACCTCCCTGCCAGTCTGACCGGCTGCAGGAGACCAGCAGCAGCTGCAACCTGCGCAGCTTGCCCTACGGCCGAGCTCCGGCCAATACGCGACAACCCCCCCGCCTTCAACTCGCCACAGCTCTCAAATCACACACATGCAAGACCATCTAACCACACTAGCTCGCTTCCTACCCATTCTAGATCACAAAAACATGCTAGAAAGCTCGAAATAACGATGGACAAAGGAAATGGGTAAAGCTCACCGGAAAGAGGAGAGACGGCGGCGGCGGTGCATTTTTCCGGCGTCTAAACTCAAAGCACAGGGTCCCAAAATGTTTCCTAAGTCGTAAGGAACAAGAATGTATAAGTCTAGACTCGAGAAAATCACAGATAAACGAGTTACAAAAATCTGAAAATCGGATCCTTACCCCTCCGGCGGCCTAACTTCTCTCTACGAGAACTCCTCCGATCCTCAACCTCACGGCGCCAACTTTAGCTCAAAATGAAGCTTGAAGGAAGAGCTTTCTGATGGTGGTGGTCGCTCGGTCTGGGCTGGTCGGAATCAGCCGGAAAGTTGCCGGCAAGATGGGTGGCACGAAGGGTTTGGGTCTGGGAAGGGGGTGGTGTGCGACGGGAAAGCAAAAGAGAGGGGGAGGGAGAATTATGTTTCTTTTTTTTGTATTTTCTTTAACAATGTATAATTCTCCCCCTTTTGCCAAGTGTCCTCCCTCACACATGCAACATAACACTTGTCCTCTTCCATGCAATATTCTTAATAATTCCAATTTATACCATATGAAATTCCAAAATTTTAAGATTCAACCTCAAATTAATATTTCCCTCCATGGATCTCCGAAAATTAGTCCGATCAATTCGCTATCATCCTTAAAATATTACAAACATATCTATAACCCGAATTAGGTAATCGACTCCTTGTATTCAAATTGCAAAATATTGCACAAAATGGAATGGAAATTATTCTATTAAAGTAATTAAGCCATTAATCAGCTTAATTAAACTCGGGGTATTACATTATTCCTAGCATGCTTCTATTGATTATGCATAAGGGGGTTTATGCGGAATACCTGGATTGTAGAAACTTGAAGAACGAGTGCGTAGAGATTTGATCCTCGATCATTTTCCCACGCACGAAGATTTATTCCTAACAGATCAAGGAATTAAATTTTATGAAAATAAATATATATTTTCAAAAACAAAGTGGGAGAGAAGAAAGAAGATCCTCCTGATCTGTATCCCAACTCCGATCCGAATATCAGGTGAAGATTCCCTTCGAATTCCTCGTCCGGTTGAGAAGCAGAATTTCCTCCTCATTTCTCAGATCAGTCGATCACCACCACTCCCAAAATATGGTTTGCTGTGTGCAACATATGATCTTGTGGTGTGTTGAGATCTGAGGAACTAAGGCCTAATTATAAAATAATACTGGACTTTTATTGGGCTTGAGTTTTCATGGGCCAGACCAGGGACCAGAATGCGAATAGCAAATAAGGCATATCAATTAATTAATTCTCATATTAAACACAGAATATAATTAATTAATTAATATTGATTCATTCCACAAAAGAATCAATACAGCCCTACCTATTTGCTACCACGTTTTAAGGTACGGGTTGCATGGGCTCAGTTTATCCCACATTTAAGGTTACAGACATTTGTTAATTAATTTAAGCTCTAACAAGCTATTTAATTAATTAACATCTTATATTCCTGAGTCAATCCACTCAAACCTTTTTCACTTATTATAGAACTTAATCAGCCTGCAGGACTTTAACATAACGAACCTTTTGAGCTGCTCAGGGAATGTCACAATCCTATACTGGATGTGGTTAACTAGTTCCAGTACCAGACAGTCATACACAAACTGTTATCACCCAAGATACAGATATACAAGCTCAACTAGAGCCTTTCAATGCAATTCAAAGTGATACACAATCTGCATATACTTCCGTACCTTCATTTAGGTTTAGGATCTCATCAAGCCATAGAGATATGGATTCTTTTAATGTCAGATAAAAGAATCAATCTCAATTTAGGTCCTTATCAACGTGTGCAACACACCAGCATACCAAGCCATCCAAGATAAGATGCTTATTACCGCGCATGCTGCAGCCTACACCGACAGTCTATCCTGGAACTGTCTCAACTGTGATAACCATTTATATCTCGCTTGGTCAAACAATCCATACGATCTTCTATGATCTACTACACACCGTATGATCTCTTATCGATGAGATAAGAGGATAATTGCATTTGCGACACATGTTTGCTAATTCAGACAGGAGATGAACATACAACATTTATGATTCCCGGTATATTAAGCAATCGACCTTGTACATAATATACCAATCATAATGTTTTCAGTATATAAGTCCATCAACATATTCACTATCATTACCCAAGATCTCGTTCAAAGGCTCGAGACGATTCAGTTTCTGAGAATAGTTGCCACGTGGAAAAACTATAGTGAAACCGTCGGTTCCCTAGGCAGACAAAGTTATTAAAAGATCGAGTCTCAAGGAGAGGTTGCGTCTATTTGAGAGAAGATATCTTCCTCTAGAAATTCATATCTCAAAACCTTGAAGCCCTAGATCTATCTTCTGCCTTCATTCCCATCTTTCCAGAAACCCTGCTCGAAGAAATCTGAAATGTCGTCCTTTACCATTTTACCAAAATACCTCCAGAATGGGTTCAAGCAACGTGACTTGGAAGTCTCCAAATTGAGAGGAAGAGTCGTAATCTTCACAAAAATTGCATATAAGAAGATTCTCTCAATTCTCGGTTCACCTTGGACGATGAGTTTTCTCATATTAGAACCGAATGGAGATAGGCGGTCCACTCTGTCAGGCCAAGATAGTTTTCTCGTTGGTGAGATAAAAACTTGTCAGGTGGGGTCACATAAATTGGGTAGCTCCTCTGCATCGTACTAAATTAGTATATGCAGACGGGTATACTCAATCTCTTTTTCCTCTCTTCTTGAAGGATTTCTCGATGAAATCAAGGGTAGGAAGAGGAGATGGAGGATAAGCTTGCGAGTGGAGGAGATGCAACTCTACAACATCTTCTTGGCACCCGAAGCTAGGACAACGTGTTGGTGATGCGCATGTAATCTCTCCGGAGTACGTATGCATGACACTGGACGCCGATAGGGGAAAGTTGCAGACAAAGAAACCAGTCTGAGCAGATGGTGAGATCTGCTAGAATCGGACTTCTCAAATTCCTGGAAAGTCTGCAGGAAAATCGAGGCTCGAAGCTGAAGATTTGTCAACGCTAGACATCTCACAGCCTTGAAGCCTACACATTGTTGCGGAAGCAAGGCGGCTTGCAGCAATGAGCTCGGGAAAAGACCAAGAAGGAGTAGATCTAGCAAAGGCGTTATTGGAGCAGTTTGAAGACAAATTGATCATTGTAAACTTCCAGTATTATACTTTGCGAAGTGTAACTCTTGTAAATCAATGATATCAAAATTGCTCACTTTGAGAACAATAGTCTGTTGTCTCAAACAAAATAATCACCTAACTGACAATGCTAGATCCTTACACTCCTTGTGTAAAGAAACCTATAAAAAAAACTATAATTTTCCTGAAAAATCTGAAGAAAAGAAAAGGAAAATCAAATGATAGGATTTTCTTAAAGGTCTTCCCGATCCCATCGAAAGCAGAGTGCTTAAATGGTGTAAGGATGGATGAATTCAAGCAATTTACTCTCTGCTGACTGCTGAGTCCAAGCTCTCAGCAAATTCCCGACAAATACTGAGGATGAGCTCACAGTAAAAGGACTCCTGAACTTGAGAAGTTTATTGAACATAGAGAGTTCAGAAGAACTGCTGAATCCAAGCTTTCAGCAGATGTCCGGTGTATACTGAGTCTAAGCTCTTAGTAGACTAATGACGATTGCTATTTTCGAATAGCAGACAGACTGGAAAATAGCTTACTGAGTCCAAGCTCTCAGTAAAGAAGACTCTTGCTTCTACATGGATTAAAATTTCAGAAGAGTCTATTTTTTGTCTACTTAGTCCAAGCTCTCAGTAAAGACCCCGAGGAGCTATACATAAGCTCTCAGCATAGTTCAGAATATAGCTACGAAAGATTATGAGAATGCTGAGTCCCAGTTCTCAACAAATTGTAAGCATCTACTGAACAAAGGACCAAAAAGTCAGAATGCTAAGTCCAAGCTCTCAGCAAATCATGTCCATAATTATGTCACTCACCTATAAAGCAAAAGGAGAATGCTGAGTCCAATCTCTCAGCAGATTAAGTGACATGTGACATTACTCATCAAAGATACAACCGTATGCTAAGTCCAAGCTCTCAACAAAGACCTTTCATATTGCTGAATGATTCAACACGAACATACTTAAGTGTTGACCAGCAATAAGGAGACTATTGTTTCAAATATATCTCGAAAGGCGGGATTATCTAATGACGAAAAAACCACAGAGGTTACTTTCACTTGAAAGTAACTCCTACACAGGGCGGCGACGCATGCCAAGAAGACATGCCAGGCACAGCCACGGTCTCGACGGAAAAGGAACATAAGGCGAACCTGTTGGAATTGTATACATAAAATCATTATGGTTGGTATATTAGGAAACGTTATGTTTGATATACTGGTAATCATTAATGACTTGCAATAAACAACTCCTGTCTGAATTAACAATCATACGATGCGAACAAACACATCCAGTTATCTCATCGATAGGGAGATCATACGGTGTGTAAGAGATCACAGAAGATCGTATAGATCGTTCGACCTAGCGAGATATAAACAATTATCATAGCTGAGACAGTTTCTGGTTTGGCTGTCGATTTAGGCTGCGGCACACAAGTCCATAAGTGGTTTATCTTGACTGCTTTGTGTGATCGGTACATCTCAATGTATTGATAGGATCAACAGTGAGATTAACCATTCTACTTGACATATGAATGAGTAAAGATCTCGATAACTTGGTCGGATCTAAAGTCTATTGAAAGATGAGGGGCACACATGGGTTGATTGTCACTTTGACTTGCTATGGTGGAGAGTCTTACATATACACGAATATCTGCATCTTGGGTGATGGCAGTTTGTGTGGGGTTTCCTCAGGCTGGATTTAGATAACCATATCCGTTTCAGGATGGTGACATTCCCTGGGAAGCTCACGAGGTTCGTTATGCTAAGTCCTGCAGGCTGAATTATTGATTCAAGCATAAGCGATAAGGGTTGAGTGGTACTACTCAGGAATAATAAGAGATTAGTTAATTACAGCTAATTGTCATACGTTGAATTAATTAATGAATGTCTGAAACCTTAAATATATGGGGATTAACCAAGTCAATGCAACCCGTTCCTAATAACGTGGTATTAAAGGGGTAGGCCAGCATGAATTAATGTTTATTAATTAATTACGTTCTGGGCTGAACATGGAATTAATTAATAGGAGGCCCACTTTATTATTTGCATTTGATCTCTGGTCTGGACCAACACTGCTCAGAGCCCATTAGGGTTTATTAAACCCTAATAGCCCATTCTCCAGATCTATATAAATAGATAAATCTCTCATTTTCCCACATAAGTTTGGAGTTTCAAAAACAGAAACCCTAGAGAGATTGAGAGAGAGTGACCGGCCATAGATCCGGTAGCGTATCCTCACCAGATTTTCGGATCGAGCAAGGGAACAAATCAGAAGATCAGATCTGTAGGAACACCATCACTTTGATCGATTCCAGATCCAGATCTACACCATCATCATTGCCATCATCGATCTAGATCTGTAGATCAGTCGTTGGAGTCTCAGGTATTCCTTTGAATCTACGAATTAAATTAAATAGGAGCATGCATAGGGCATTTACTGTTTGTCATGATATTTATTTTGATATCCATAAATCAAATCCGGAGTTATAATAAATGGCGATTCGTGTCGCCAATTGTAGACTCAGTTCCTACAATTGGTATCAGAGCCAGGTTCGTATTTTATGGCTATGTCGGAAAATAAATTTTGACATTCAGTTTATGCATGTTATTTAATTTATTGTGGATGGATTAAATTGTCGTGGATGTTTTTGTTCTCGTGGCCCCTCTCTAGTTCTTGTTTTTGGTTTAAAATCGCGAGAAAATCCGCGATTAGATTGATAGGAAAATATGTAATAGACTAGATCTGTTGTATTTTTTTATTGAATCTGTAAACCGGAATACATGGAGAACAAGAACAGCGACAAAGTGGTGCAGCAAATTGCTGGCGATTGCAGCAAGCAGTGGCCGCGCGCAGGTGGTGCGCGGCGGGTTTGTGCGAGCAGCAGTCCACGTTCGGTCTTCTTACTCGCGCACGTAGAGGTGCCAGCTCCGGCAGGCGCGAGTCCCTGCAGTGTTGTGCGGTCCGTGCGCATACACGGTGGTGGGAGGAAGGAGTCGCGCGATGGTTTGCAGCGACGACAGATCGCAGATCTCGTCGGGTAGCTGGTGCACGGCATGGATGCATGCACAATAGCGAGTTGATCTCGCAGTGATGCACAACTCTGGTAATAGAAGCTGCGACGCAGGCTCACACGCAGGCTGTGTCCTTGGGCGGCGCTCGTTTGGGGTTCAGGCCGCAGGCGCGGCCAGCGGTGGGAGAACACTCTGAGCACGACTGAGCAGCGGCTGTGTTGCTCCAGATGGGTGGCGGCGGCCGTTGACGGTTGGACGGAGTGGCGGCCGTCGCTGGGCTGCGACTGTTGATGGCGGTGGCTGCTAGGGCTGAGGAAGATGGGGGTGGCAGCTGAGAAGCTAGCGTTTTCAGATTAGGGTTTGGGCGCGGGCTGGGTCGCGGGCCCGGCGGTCCGGACGGCTGGAGCTAGGGTTTTGACCCTTGAAACCCTAGTTTGTTGTGTCTAAACCCTAGTGTGATGTTGATTGGCCCAAGGTTAAATTTAATTATTTTAATGGGCCAGATAACCCTAGTTCACAAATTCCTAGCCCAAATTGCTGTATTTTTGCAAGCCCAAAATTGCAGATTTCAAGTTAAAGAGTGGGAGCCCATTTGAAGATCTTTATTAAATTAAATCATTGTAATAGATAGATTTAATTTTATTTCCCATGTAATTGCATCAAGGGGCCACGAGAATTTTTATTTTATTTATTATGTTCTCGTATGATGAGTTTTATTATGTGCGCACTAGTAAATAATAGGAAAGCATGCTACTGCTTTTATTATTTAATTTTAAAGCATGTTGTAGATAATAGGGAAGCATGTTACTGCTTTATTATTTACTGTTCAAATCATGCTTTATGTGATTTATTTTATGTGTTGAATTATGTCTATGAATTCCGGAATCATGTTGGGAAATATGATGGAATTTTAGATGTGACATAATTTATGGATCATAAAATAATCTGTGCGCACAAGAACATTTTGAAAGAAAAAGACTAAGCAAGTTTTTTTTAATTAAAATCAACAAGACCTCCACAATGCGGTCTCTTATTAGAAGTGGGCAGTGAAGTGAGTAGACGTATATAAGACCGTAGCCTGCTTACTTTATTTGTTCATAAGTTCTAATAGATGAGATTTCTAAATAAAACATTTAAACAAGTGAGAAGTGGACAGTGAAGTGAGTAGACGTCTACACGACCGTAGCCTGCTTATTTTATTTGTTCATAAGTTCTCTAGGATTGTTTTAAATGAGATAACAAAGGTTGTAAGAGGCATGCGTCATGGGTCTAGTACGTATGAAAAATCATCCTTTTAACTTCCGGAGTTAGAATTGTGGGCAAATGCTTAGATGTTGCCTGAGTACTAACTCATGAATGATGTCCCTGCTCAGATAGGTTGAACATGGTCTTAGTTTTATCAACGATTATTAATTTCATTTGCCGGCGAATACCTGGCATGGATTGAAATTAATGACTGGAACTTCAAAGAGCAGTCTGGTTAGGTGGTCTGCTGTAAACGTCTTCGAAAGGAGCTTGCAGTAGATGCACCTAGGCAATTGGGGGAAACAATTGTATTGGTTTATCAAAAAGTTACAATGCATATTTGTTTCAATGTTCTGATGTATGTACTTACTTTAATCAATTATTGTTTTCAGATATGTCTATGAATAATATCATAAATATCTTGGCACAAAATCAATTAACTGGTCCGAATTCCTGGAATGGAAGCGCAACTTGGATTATATCCTAGTTGCAGAGGAACATCAATATGTTCTTAACACTCCGTGTCCAAGTGCGGGAGCACGTTGTTTCCATGACTCACCTCATGGATGAATTGACGTTGCATGGAGGAGGTATTGACGGGGAAGCCCAGGTCGATATCGTACTCAACTCACTTCCAAAGTCTTTTGAGAACTTTAGGCTGAATGTTGTTATGAGTAAAAGGGAGTACACTCTCTATGAGTTACTTAGTGACCTCATGGCGACTGAATCAGTCATGCAACTTGAAAAGGCAGTCTTGGTTTCTTACGGTAGTCACCCTGCTTCATCGAAAGGTGCTAAAAGGGTGATTGGAAAGAAATTCAAGAAGACAGCCTTTGGAAGCAAAAGTTCTGGGAAAAAGAAGACTGTGACACCGGGGAAGAAGGGCAAGTGTTTCCGTTGTGGCTAAACAGGTCACTGGAAGAAGAATTTTCTGACCAAGCGGGTTGGACAAGGTACGTCATTAGCATTTGTAACGGAAACATGTTTAGCATCTGTTTTTACCCATTCGTGGGTAGTGGATACTAGAGCTACTAATCATGTTTGTTACACTTTGCAGGGATTCAGGCCGACAAGGCAGCTGAATGATGACGAGGTGACAATCTCCAAGGGTAATGCTGCTCGTTTGTCTGCAGTAGCAGTTGTAGAAGTTACATTATGCTTTCAAAACAATGTTCTAATTTTAAGAGAAGTTTTGTATGTGCCGGATTTTCGGCAAAACCTTATTTCTGTTTCCTGTTTAATAAATGATGGATTTTCAGTTATTTTTGATAGTCATGTTACTATCAATGGCAATAACGGTGTTATCTGTCCTGGGATACAGGAAGACTCTCTTTATATCATAACTTGTTTGCATAAATCTTCCGTGAATGCTGCATATAACTCATTTAATCATAAGAAGAGAAAGTTTTCATCTTCTGATGAGGATCTCACATATATATGGCATCTGACACTAGGTCACATCAATCTAAAGAGGATCAAGAGACTCGTGGATGATTGAACCTTGGATTCTATCCAGGTAGTTCCACATAGAGTTTGTAAATCCTGTATAGAGGGAAAGATAATGACCAAGACTTTCAAGGCAAGTCAGTCTCGAGCAAGTGATGTGTTGGAACTGATCCACTCTGATTTAAGTGGACCGATGTCTACGCAAGCTCGTGGAGGATTTTAGTATTTCGTCACTTTTATTGACGATTACTCGAGATACGGGTATGTTTACTTACTTCACTATAAGTCTGAATGCTTTGAGAAATTCAAGGAATTCAAGGCGGAAGTAGAGAATAAGTTAAACAAGACCATTCAGTCATTACAATCTGATCGTGGTGGTGAGTATCTCAGTGACGAGTTCTTGCAGTTTTTTTATCAGAGCATGGGATTACATCCCAATGGACCACACCGGGCACTCCTCAGCAGAATGGTGTGGCGGAAAGAAAAAATATAACTCTTCTTGAAATGGTTAGATCTATGTTGAGTTATGCGAACTTGCCTGTTTCATTTTGGGGCCACGCGTTACTAACAGCGGCGTAAATGCTGAAACTCGTACCTTCTAAGTCAGTTCCTAAAACACCCTCGGAACTCTAGCATGAGCGAAAGCCTAGTGTGTCAAAGATAAGAGTGTGGGGTTGTCCGGCATATGTTTTGTCGAAGGAACTTGATAACTTAGAAGGTAGGTCCAAGCTAATGCTATTTGTGGGATACCCCAGATAAACGAAAGGTGGTTATTTCTACTGTCCTGAGGATCAGAAGATCGTTGTTAGCACCAACGCAAGATTCTTGGAGGACGAGTTTGTGAAAAACCTCAAATCCAAAAGTGATATTATTCTTCAAGAAATTGGAGACGATGATGCGCTTCCATTGGGAAAACCCCGTAGCAGATTGAGTGTACCTCTCGAAGGTATGGAACCAACTGCACGGTCGCCAATGCAAGGATTTGATCCACAAGTAACTGCACCAACTGCTGACGCAGTACCAGTGCTCCGTCATAGTGGGAGGGTACCTCACCAACCCGAGAGGTATATGTTCGTGGGAGAGTCTTCGAACTTGATCCTGGAAGACGGACTAGATGATACCGACCCATGGACATACGACGAAGCAGTAAATGACAAAGATGCGGGAAAATGGCATAAAGCCATGGATTCAGAAATTGAATCAATTACCTCTATGGATGTATACCAGAAGTCTGCGCTACCAGATGGCTTTCGGGCCATAGGTTGCAAATGGGTATACAAATGGAAGAAAGGTTCGAAAGGAGAAATAACGGCTTTCAAAGCCAAGTTGGTGGCGAAGGGTTATAGTCAAAAAGAGGGCATTGACTATGACGAGACCTTTTCACCGGTAGCCATGCTCAAATCCATTCGAATTCTTCTATCCATAGCAGCACATATGGACCTAGAGATCTGGCAGATGGATGTCAAAACCGCGTTTTTAAACGGGTACCTTGAGGAAGGTCGTGACATCTATATGTAGCAACCAGAGGGTTATGTGAAGGATGGTGAAAAACATCTTGTCTGGAAGCTAAGAAAGTCCTTGTATGGACTTAAACAAGCTTCACGGTCATGGAAAAAATGTTTCGATGATGTGATTAAATCCTATGGATTTTCACAGTGCGAAACCAAAAGTTGTGTGTACCGATTATACGTCAGCGGAAGCGTGGTATTCCTTGCACTTTATGTAGATGACATTCTTCTATTCGGCAACGATGTGAAGGTGTTGTCAGACATAACGAGATGGTTATCCGAACAGTTTTAAATGAAGGGCCTAGGAGACGCTGGATACATCCTTGGGATTAAAGTCTTGTGTGATCGCAAGAAGAGGATGTTAAGCTTATCTCAAGCCGCTTATATTGATACTGTGATTGCCCGTTTTAGCTTGCAAAATGCTAAGAACAGATTCGGATTTCTAGGCAGATCAGGATGAGAAGAGATCGACCTCGGGCTATGTGTTCACCTTGGGAGGTGGAGTTGTATCGTGGAGGAGTGCGAGACAGAAATGTATCATGGACTCCACCATGGAAGCTGAGTATGTGGCAGCTTCAGAGGCTTCTATAGAAGCAATATGACTCCGGAACTACCTCCAAGAGTTAGATATTGTTATGAATTTGCCCAGGACTATCACGGTATATCGTGATAATGTTGGTGTAGTAGCAAACTCTAAGGAACCAAGAACTCACAAGGCGTCTAAACACATATAGGGAAAGTACCACATCATACGAGAAATCGTAGCGAGGGGCGATGTGCAAATAGATAAGATAAACATTAAGGATAATCTAGCAGATCCATTTATGAATGGCTTACCTCAGAAGGCATACGAAGGTCAAGTTCGTAGCCTAGGGCTGAGGTAGATGCCGGCCACCTGGTGACCAAATGTAATAGCTAGATTAGAATAGACACATGTTATACTCTGGAAAGTAATGGTATAATGTTTTGAGTATAAGTGGGAGATTGTTGGAATTGTATACATAAAAGCATTATGGTTGGTATATTAGGAAACGTTATGTTTGATATACTGGTAATCATTAATGACTTGCAATAAACAACTCCTGTCTGAATTAACAATCATACGATGCGAACAAACACATCCAGTTATCTCGTTGATAGGGAGATCATACGGTGTGTAAGAGATCGCAGAAGATCGTATAGATCCTTTGACCTAGTGAGATATAAACAGTTATCACAGCTGAGACAGTTTCTGGTTTGGCTGTCGGTTTAGGCTGCGGCACACAAGTCCATAAGTGGTTTATCTTAACTACTTTGTGTGACCGGTACATCTCAATGTATTGATAGGATCAACAGTGAGATGAACAACTCTACTTGACATATGAATGAGTAAAGATCTCGGTAACTTGGTCGGATCTAAAGTCTATTGAAAGCTGAGGGGCACACATGGGTTGACTGTCACTTTGACTTGCTATGAAGGAGAGTCTTACATGTACTCGTATATCTGCATCTTGGGTGATGGCAGTTTGTGTGGGGTTTCCTCAGGCTGGATTTATATAACCATATCCGTTTCAAGATGGTGACATTCCCTGGGAAGCTCACGAGGTTCGTTATGCTAAGTCCTGCATGCTGAATCATTGATTCAAGCATAAGCGATGAGGGTTGAGTGGTACTACTCAGGAATAATAAGAGATTAATTATTACAGCTAATTATCATACGCTTAATTAATTAATGAATGTCTGAAACCTTAAATATGGGGATTAACCAAGTCAATGAAACCCGTTCCTAATAACGTGGTAATAAAGGGGTAGGTCAGCATTAATTCTCTGGTGGCATGAATTAATGTTTATTAATTAATTATATTCTGGGTTGAACATGGAATTAATTAATAGGAGGCCCACTTTATTATTCACATTTGATCCCTGGTCTGGCCCAACACTGCTCAGAGCCCGTTAGGGTTTATTAAACTCTAATAGCCCATTCTCCAGATCTATATAAATAGATAAATCTCTCATTTTCCCACATAAGTTTGGAGTTTCAAAAACAGAAACCCTAGAGAGATTAAGAGAGAGTGAGCGGCCATAGATCGGGTAGCGTATCTTCACCAGATTACCGGATCGAGCAAGGGAACAGATTAGAAGATTAGATCTGTAGGAACACTATCGCTTTGATCGATTCCAGATCCAAATCTCCACCATCATCATTGCCATCATCGATCTAGATCTGTAGATCAATCGTTGGAGTCTCAGGTATTCCTTTGAATCTACGAATTAAATTAAATAGGAGCATGCATAGGACATTTACTGTTTGTCATGATATTTATTTTGATATCAATAAATCGAATCCCGAGTTATAATAAATGGTGATTCGTGTCGCCTATTGTAGACTCAGTTCCTACAGAAACATCACCAACTGCCCAATCGTAGATTCATCCATATCAGAAGAGAAGATCCAACCGCTCACAGTAAAAGTCGGTTACCGAGGGTTCATATAAAAGAAAATTTGGTTTGGGAATTCTAACCCTAAAACCTTCATACCTTCTGATTCAAAAATTCTTCTACGTCTTTGAAACTCTCAGAAGAACACGTCAATGGCGGAATATTCCAACCGCACCAGTACTCCTGCCAAATCATCCGAAAAAACCAACATGCCCGAAGAACCAGAACAGTTCCAGCCAACCTTCACAGGCATCTACAGGTTGGAGGACGTCGATGAGTCTATTCCGTACTACCGGCTAATCTCCATAAGCCACGGAAAGTTGTCTGGTGAACTTACCAATGATCAGAGAAGGGCTGCTCAAGTCAAGAAAGACAAGATACTATACGAGCCACTGTTCTGGAAGTACTGGTATGAAGACCTCATAGGTAAACTCGACCGAGAAATCCTACTAAGATACTTATTTTCAGAGCCGAAGAAATTTTGACCACACATAGTTGCAGAATTCTTTGCTTGAACAATTGTTGATAAAGATGAAAAATCCTTCACCACAAGTGTTATGGGCATCAAATTCACTGTAAGTCCAGAAGTCTTGGAGAAGACATACGGACTCCGCAATGAGGGTGAAGATGTAGCCAACTACAAAGTCAACGATGAAGCCGAAATGAAGAAGAGATGGTTGAGATGGAAGTCGGATTCATATACCGATGCATGGAAAGTAGCAGCACCTCTAAAGTCTCTAGCAGAACCGATGAGGAGTTTAGCACAAGTAGTCATAAGGATGCTGGTGGGCGAAGTAGGCTCACACTCCGAGTTAAGTGCTGAGAAGTTTGCTGTTATGATGGCCATTGAAGATCAAGTGCGTGGAAATTGGGCAAAGTTCATCTACACCAAATGGCTAGCACATGTCTACAAGAACAAGAGTGTGAAGAAGGATCACACATTCTCTCAATATGTGGGCTTTGGATTGAAGATAAGTCACTTTCTGGGAGGGATTGTACAAGAAGGAAAATGCTGCCGAGGTGAAGACTTGATCTACTCCGACTAAATATCGCCAACCCGAAAGATTATTAGGGAACTATTGATACCGAAAAGAAAGAGCAATGTCAATCTTAACGAAACATGCTCGGATGAAGAGAAACCATACCAAGGGAATATGGTTTTACCTACTACTGCTCTGCTTACTGCTGAGGAACTTGAAGAACAACGACGCAAAGCAGAACATGATGCTCTGCTCACTAAACTTGACATTTTGATTGATACTTCATCAGAAGCAACTGTTCAACCCTCAAATTCAAC
Organism: Plectranthus barbatus; assembly: GCA_026898455.1. Lineage (NCBI taxonomy): Eukaryota > Viridiplantae > Streptophyta > Magnoliopsida > Lamiales > Lamiaceae > Plectranthus > Plectranthus barbatus. Next base: position 537,783 of record JAPKLW010000212.1, read on the forward strand.
CAAATTGAAGAGGAGGCGATCACATAGGAGTCCTCAACAAAAGAAAGGGAAACCAGCGAGTGGTGATGAGAACGTTAAGAAGAGGGGCAAGCAAATAGGAACTTCAGGTAACACTCTTTGAATCAATGTACCTGAGGTAGATATCACTCTACCATCTGCAGATGTCGTCAAGGACATGGCGACAGATTCCACAAAAGCAATTGCAAAGCAACGGCTTGAATTTTCCGATGAGGGAGAACCTCGGAAGAAAAGGCGACAAAGGAAAGCATTCCAGAGATCACAAGAAGAAAGAGACTATGCCAAGTTCCGACTTGAGATGACACTTGAAGAAAGGGATTCAAGATACGCAGAAGTCATGGCTAGTTATGCCGAGCAGAACGCCAGGATTCAAGCTAGAGAACAAAGAGGTCACATTAATCAAAAGGATGTTGAGAAAATGCAAGTCAACAAAGGAAAAGGCAAGGTCACATTCGCTAAAGATGTGGAAGCGATTGCTGATCTTGAGCGACGACAACTAAAAGAAGCCCTAAAGGAATCAAGGAGATTGTCAACTTCCGGACAATGAGGAAGGAGTTGTGAAACAACATATTTTCTGCCCGCCACCGATCTAGGGGGAAGCATAAGCGCTGAAGAGACTTCCGGATGAACTATCCTGCAGGCTGCGAAGACAGAAGGTAGCAGTCCTATTGTTAAAAAGGAAAGTGAACAAGTGATAGCGCGTTTTGCAACGCGCTAAAGCTGCAAGTGTACAGACCACTGCAGAGGGCAAGTAATAAATTATCGAACTCAAGGACTGCAGGCTCGAAGTACAACTAAGCACTAAAACGTAGATATCGTACTACTATCTTGGCGAATCATATAAGGAAATTGGTTTATCTAAACTAATTGATTTTAAAGCAATGATAAAATAAAAAGATTTAATTAACGATTTTTGAAAGCTAGTGAGAAAACAGAATTCCAGGGCAATCCACTTTGAATATTAAACAAACAACGTTTTCATGCAATTCAATCCCAATTTAATTTCCAAAGATGTGAGCAATCGCGAAAATGTTATCAGGTGATCCTCTCGGACTCTAAACCATAACATGGAAATAAAAGACCTAGTGACTCCTCTCGGATGCGCAAAAGGACGTTTACTCTTGATAAAAACCTTAGATTTTAAACCCTTTAAAAGCTCAATTTCCTCTCGGACAATGGTTCTAATAAATCTAATTTAATTGCGTCTTAATTGATAACCTAGACCTCTCGGTTCAAAAACTATCAATTCAAATCATAATTAATGGCCAGTTAATCACAATTCATGAAAATCCCAAATTAAATTAGAACATCAAAGGAAAAGGAACATTAAATTGCATAAACTGTTGAATGAATAAATACAAAGTTTCAAAACCCTAGAATCCACAAATGGGTTTAGCCAATCATGCTAAATCCCAGAAAAACAAAGGAATGAAGAGTCATAAAATCAGAAAACATGGAATTGAAAAACCCGTAAAAGTCTTCAATCTTCGAATCCTGGCATGCTCTTCAAGTTTCCCTTGAATTCTTGTGCATTCTCTCTCTATTCTCAGAAAATAAAAAGAAGGAAAAAGTAACGTAGGGTGGTAGGAATTATGGAGGAGGAAGGAACCTTTTCATGGCTTTTGGACCTCATATTTATAGATGGGGATTTTTAATTTCAAAAGATATGGAAGAATTCTGAATCTTGGCCAAAAGATATGCGAATTACGTAAACTTGCAAACACGTCCGGCGAGCACAGGAAGGAAGAGGCGGTCGCCGTTTCTGTCACGAAGAGAAATTACATGACCGGCGATCCACCGGCATAGCCGGCGATCGCCGGCCAAGAAAGGTGAACGCCGGATGGGGAGTAGAACGCCGGCTGGGCATGTGATCGCCGTGGAGGGATGCTGGGTCGTCGGTTGGGAAGATGATCGCCGTTTTTGAAGGCCAATCGCTGGTTTGGAACATGTGGTCGCCAGTTTTGAGCTCCAATCGCCGGTTTGGGACATGTGGTCGCCGGTTTTGCGGCCGGTCGCCGGTTTCGCGGCCGGTCGCCGGTTTCGTAAACACCTTTGCGCAGTGTCACGGTTTTGGCCATAACTTTCGCTCCCGAACTCCGATTGACCTGATTCCAGTTGCATTGGAAAGCTAACTCAAAGATCTATCTATTGGTATGCTCCATTAGCTCGAATTCCATGTGTGGAGGAATTGGTGACTGTTTCTTTGAACGTAAACTGCTTTCGGAATGGGTTTCCATTGAAACTTGGCCTAAAACATATGTGGGTGCAGTCTTTTTCTCACTTCTTCTTCTTCTTGATGCAAACAAACATCGATTGGCTCCACGACACTCATTCAGACTCAAATACGCATGAAATCTGTGCAAAACAACATCAAACAAAGCCAAACGTAATATTTCCTTAAAGAATAAGAATAACGCCTGAAAACATCACGTAATGGCTCAATCTGAAGTATAATCTAAGCATAAATATATCAATAACATGCACAGAGTGAGTGTTTATCAACAAGCACAATTGGCTGCACAAGGAGAAAGCCGATTTGTGACAATCATGGCAAAAGCCAATCTCGAAACAGCAAACTAGATCCCAGCCATCGACTCTGGAAACCAGGAAGCAGAACCGAGGAATGAAGATCCATAGACAGTTAGGCCGAAAGATGCACATCAGATTACCACAATTGTTGAAGGAGGAACTGCTACGGAACCTATTGCTGACGCAAATACCTCACTAGATGGTGAGACAAGAGCACAACTACAGGTAGAGCTCACAACCAGTGTGCGAGCTCGGAATGAACAATATCTACGACGATTAGGTATTGAACCTTCTACCGTTTCAGGATGGAATACAGAAGCAAATACCACAAGAGTGCTCGAAAGAACCATATAAGACATCTGGCAACGACACATTCCAGTTCCCAGATCTCCAGAGGTTTCAGGTATATCCTTCAGTGATATTCCCAGCTCTGTTGATGAAGAAGAAGCAGAGACTGTCATAGATGGAGAATCCATATTCAGAGAAGAAACTCTTAGAGTGCCCATGGAAGGACCACCCTCCAGAAACTGCAAAGCAAAACGGATTGCACAATGGTGTCCTCCTATCACAGTAAGAGATGAGGAGAATGAGGATCTCATCTCCTGGGCACGAGACATTAGTATCTTTATAGAGACTCAAGCTGCTGCCGAAGTTAATTACTCATATCCTGCTGAACTCCAAGGAGAAACGTCCGACCATGAATGGTTGAGAACCGAGTTCAAGAGATGGCGATTCTTTGACTATGCCACTCATGAATTACATTATAAGGATCACTCAATCATGATGGCAAGGATGGGTCTTAACTACTGGAGGAGTGAAGAAGAATGGGCTGACAATTGGATTGACCAGACATCCAAGAGACAGTATATGGAGAAGCAAGTTGTTGTGAGGTTAGAGAAGATCAAGGCTCACAGAGTAGCCACCGGCGATCGATCTTTATCACCTTCCGAATATATCATAGAAGACTCTCCACCATTCACTCAGAATTTCAAATCTCCTGCCACCAGACAACAAATGGCCGCTGCTAAAGAACTAAGGAAGAAGTTAGCAACAGAGCAAGCTGAAAGAAAGAAAGAGGAAAATAGGTTGAAGATGTTGGATTTTAAGGAGAAAGTTCTGAACCAACTTGCCAACAAGCCCTTCAGAGTACACGACTCAAGGTCATCCGAACAACATCCTTGTTGGTCCCAGATCAGAGGGCGTATAACGTGCAGCGGAAGTATAAAAATCGAGAACTTGCACTCTAACTTAAACAGTTAAACTAACAATCGACATAATTTTATTTAGCAATTTTAGCAGTTCAATTCACGTTAGCCAGCAGATTGTTTTAATAGTTTTGCAGTTGCAGACAGTTAACAGTTTATGCAGTTTAAGCTATACTAGAAAACTGTAAAGTGCGTAAATTAAGAAAACTGTAAATGACACAAGATATTTTATATTGGTACGGTGCCTTAAGTCCTACGTCCACTCTTCGAATATCAGATCCGGTAATTCACTAAGTAATTAAAATACACTCCTCACGATCTACAGCCAGTTGCTGTAGAGACCTCCATCCACAGCACAAAGGATCACTAGCCCAGGTAGCTGTACTTCACTCCTTCTTCAGTCCGTCGAAGGCTCTGCGTCTTCTCTGTGGACCGGCTCGAAGTTAGACTGAGGACAAACCTCCCTTTTCTTCCTACGGTAGGTTGGATGGCTGAGTTCTTCCCAGAACTTTCACAGGTTGGCAGTTTCCTGTGATCACCTACTCTTCCTTTGCAAGAGCAGGCTGCTATGTTCTTATTCGTAGAATAAGAACACCAAAGTTGTAGATTCAGTCAGCTGACTCAATATTCGTGTACCCAGGGTAACATGGTGAATCTCCAAAGATTCTATAAGCAATGAATGCTTCATGTTCAATAAATGAACCACGATGTTAATGCCTTCTCTCTTGAAAGTTTTTAATGCCTTGAGCTTTAAATTCTGTGGAGAGGCTGGCGTGTCAGAGATTCAAATGTGCGAGATTGCTCAGAGGTTTGGCTTAAGATTTTTGCAAAGGTTTTTTTGTCTCTGTAGTTCCTGCTATTTATAGGTGAAGACCCAGAAAATAGCCGGTAGAGACATAGAGAAGAATGTCCAATCATCGTCCATTCTTCTCTGTACAAGGTCGCTTTCTCCACTGATATCTCTGTTGCATCAACCTACTTTTAAGAGCAGCTTGTACTTGATGTGTCAGACGTTCAAAACAACGTTGTACTCCAGTCGCAACTGAGTATTTTCAGTCTTTTCTTTTTGACTTCCTCAACGGTCTTCTGCCGCTGCTCGACATTAGTGTCGTACGCATTCGTGGACGCAAAACTGTCTTGACTTGAAAACTGTGAGCGCCTCTCAACAGTTTTTCTTTGAGTGTTCAGACATTGGCAGGAAACAAACTGTCTGCGCAGTTTTTGTTACTATGATCAGCTCTGTTTGTCTTCACCTCGTTTGCTCGACAGCTATCTCGTCAGAATGATGTCTTCTTCAAAACTGTTCCACAGTTTTGATGATGTCCTTCTTCCTAGACTATTACAACTCGATTATCCTATACAAGGATTACATGAGTTAATACTCTAGAGCCTAGATTTTGGTATATAGTTTTGACACATCAAAACATCAAATTAAGGTGGGAGTACAACAATAATACCTAACAATCCTACCGCAGAAGAAGAAGGAAGGGAAATCGCACACTCTAAAATGGCCCAGGCTGATCAACCGTCCACCTCAACCACAAGATTGGAAACCACAGCTCTCATGTCTACCAACGAAAATCAAATTGTACCTGCTGAGGACTCTACACTCATGGAAATTGAGCTTGTGAATATCAACACCTATCAGAGAGATCTCCAGCACTATATTCATACCATGGTGGGACAGAGTATCGGAGAGCAAATGATTCCAATCATGAACAAGCACATTGCTACCCTAGTATCTGAGGCCAAAGATGAGATTCTTGCCATCTAGCTAGACAACTTCGAGACCTTCTCGAGTGGAATTTTTGTTGCGATCAAAGAGGGGGAAGAGAAGAGGTTAGCTGAAGAAGTAGAAAAGAGAATGGAGCAAGAAGAAAGTATTCGTCGACTGGAAGCAAGAAGATTACCAGAAGAAGAGCTAAGGAGACAACGTGAAGAGGAAGAGAGAGAAGAACAAAGAAGGATTGAAGATAAAGAAAGAATTAGAAGACAAGAACGAGAAGCTCTCGTGGACAACTTCATGAGGAAGACAACAGAGACTCTCAGGAAAATGAAGAAGCCTACCACAGGTTCCTCAAGTGCCAAGAATGCTGCTGATTCAGACTCTTCAAGTACTAAGAAGTAATATCTCTCCAAACTCTACATCTCCTAGCTACTTGAACAATATTTCCAATTTGGGATATGTGATTGTACTAAAAAGTATGATTAGCAATAAAAAAACTAACCCAGTTTGAAGACAACATCTCATTTTCCAACGCTGATCTAAGTCAATTAGCTGAAATTACACACTTGGTGTAATCAGCGAACTGCGTGGAGTGTGATGTGTGCGATATGATCCTGCAATTGCTTGATGATATTATGCGTGAATATGCTTGGTACTTACTTGACAATATGACATTGAAGCTATTAACCTAATTGACTTGTTTAATCGAGCAATACCCTTGATATGTTAAAGGGAAATGATTAGGAACAATGCTGAGTCTACGGGAGTTGAGACACTGAGAATAGAATTGATAGGAAACTTTTGTGTAATCTCAGTAATCAGCTTTCCCATGATCAGTCAAGATTAAAATTTTAGATAGTGGCTTTGATCGCACCAAAAAGGGGGGAATTGTTAGGAATATTGTTAGACCCCGCCACTGTAAACCAATTCATTATCATTTGTTGATATGTTTTGGTGGATCAAAGCTATAGCAACTCAATATCGAGTCAATTGTAAAAAGTCCTGTATAGGAATTAATACTCGAGTTGTAATAGATTTAAAAAAATAAATGATTGAGTTTGTTGAAGGAATTAGCAAACTCATTCAATTGCTGAAGATTGTTGAAGATCATAACGACCAGCAATGTGGAGGAGACAGCGAGAATGCTGAAGAAGAAGTTCTAGCAATCCGAGGAGACATCCAACACATAACAAGAAGTCAGCAAACAACAGTCAGCAATCAGAAATCAAGAGAAAGACTACAAGCCGAATATCAGACGGACTACAAGTTATGAGAAGAACCAACCAATCAAGAGGATGGAATAATCATCATGAAGAAAAATAGAGGTTCAGACCTACAAAAGATCCGTTCTGACAAACGACTACTAGAGATAGATGCTACGCTAATCAGAGACAAAGGGACTTTAGAAGTTTCTGTCTACCGCAGAAAAATGAAGCATGCAGATAGGCGAGCATTCTCTTTGAGTCTAATGGAAAAGATTCAAATGGCTGTTTGAATCTTCACCTATAAATAGGTGTCATCTTAAATTGATTCAATGGTTCGCGACTTAGTACATATAAGAGATAACAAAAGAGATCAAACTCACTCTCTCTATCACGCGAACTCAACCGAGCTAAGTTCTTCATTGAAGCTTTTTCAAAGCTTTCATAACAGAAGCTCGAAGACCTGCGAAGTTTATCTTCAAAAGGTATATTTGGGATTCTTTCTATTCCAGAAAAAATCTAGCAGTCACTATTGCGGTGCAAGAGTGATTCGTATGGGCTACACCAACGCAAGGATAGGTTCCAGAAGAACTAAAAAACTCCCAACAGTCGACGTTCGAGGAGAAGGGAGGTTTATTCTCACTCTAAAGAGCGACACTGGTTGAAGATTGGAGATCGAGGTGCTTGAAGGTGCGCGATGACCAGACGAAGGAGCTGCTCAACGTTAGAGATCAGGCCTGACCTTGTACTCATTCTTCTAGTGATTTTTCAGTCAGAAGGCTGAAGAGTGGACGTAGAACAATTGTTCGAACTACTATGAAATCCTTGTGTCATTTACCGCTTTGCTACATTATTTAGTTTGTTGGTTAAATTTTTTGAAACTCAACACACCAAGTATTGTACTATAAACTGCAATCTATCTAACTAATACTCGAGCTAAAATATTTAGAAAAACACTTGCTAAGTCGAGACCTTAGCAAAACACGTGCAAGATAAACATTATACTTTTGCTGCATATATCGTAACTCTGATCAGGGACTAACAAACGTTATATATTATAAAATTAATTTCTCCCTTAATAATGAATTAGAATAGTATGAGGAATGTATTAATGGGCTTATATCACTTACACAGCCCATAAAATTATACTTGATCGAAATCACTTAATTAATTTATCTATAATTAAATAACTAATATAATTAGGTAAATTCTCAAATGAGATGGTCTGATCATTTTTATTGTGAGATGAATTTAATGATATATTTAATTTGTTGAAATGATGTATTTCTTTATTGCAAATAATATATTTCTTTGTTGCAAATAATGTAATTTTTACACAGAAAAAAAAACATATTAAAAAATGAAATGATGTATTTAACTTAATGAAATGATGAATTATAATTCGTTTCACAATAAATTAAATGATAAGACCATCTTTCATAAAACCAGCTCATATAACTGTATGTAAATAAGTGGTCCATATTTAAATAAAAGAATTCCCGAACACTATAATCTTCAGTTGGAGTTTGTTAATGTAGGATTAAAAAATAATTTAATATAATCATCAATTTAAAATTTAAAAATATCCACATCTATAGTTTAGAATATCCCGAAATTCTTAAATTAAAATCTAAAAGATTATAAAATTTGATATCATATCTGTTGGTCCCGGTTTATCAGGGTATAACTTGGCAGCGGAAAATGTGTTAGTTCGTTTCTTGCACTCTGCTGGTTACTCAGCTGACTGGGACCTTGTCAGCTGGTAAGTCAACTGGCACTATGAGTACTCAGCTGACTGGCGACTGGCTGGTCAGCTGGTAGCTCAAGACTTAGAATATCTTAGCCTTGTTTGCACAGTTATATCAGTTTTCAGATATACACCAGCACTTGAGTGCTGGGTTTCAAATCAGTATGAAAATGCAGAAAGCTGATAAAGACAAAAGGATTTTTATAGTGGTTCGATCAACTGATCTACGTCCACTCTCCAGTCGACTCACTGGAAATTCACTATAAGAGCAATCAGGTACAAAGAGTCCTACGATCTATCTCCAGCTGGTAGATGCCCCGTCTACCAGTCCACTGGATCAACCGCTCCCGGTCCTTGTCCTTCTTCAGCTCTCGTCAGATGGATGGAGTGCGAGCACGTCACTTCAACCTCCTCCTCCGACTAGTTGGGTGTTGAGTTCTCCCAAGAACGTAAATCCTCTACGGCAAACTGCCCGTAATAACTTAAGAGCTGGCTGGCTCTAGAGCTGCTATGTTCTTCCTCAGAAAGAGAAAGAACACCAAGTGAGGTCTAAACTTACAAGCAGGAAGCTTGAAGGTCTCGTGTTTGAAAGATATCAACACACGGAAAAGCTTTAAAGAAAGCCTCGAAAGATGCTTGCTTGCTTGCAATGAATGTTCGTTCTTTCGGTAGTTGGAGAGTATTGAATGTTCAGGATGCAAGCGTCTTAAATGTTGGTGATTCCAACCTATTTATAGACGCAGGATCTCATTTAAAATTCTAGCCGTTTGGACACATCCGGAATGGGTCTCTGTCCTCGGATGTACTTCAGACGGCGGCAGGTAGGAATTTCAGGAAAACACCATACCTGTGTCTGCTTTTTCTGACACAGACCTCTTTGTGTCAGAACGGCATTATTTTGTCAGTACGAGGAATCGCAACTGGTGTCTTGAACTGATAGACTTTAAGGTATCCTCCCTTAAAGTCATACTTTGTCAGTTTATTCCTCAGACGAATCTTCTTTTTGTCTCTAAGATACTGGGAGAGTGAATCTTGAATTCTGCTGGTAACATCCGACTGGTAGATCATTCTGGTGATCTTGTGCTTGCAGTCTCTGCTGGTGACTTACGCTGGCACAATCTAAGTCTACCAATATGTCTGATGTTAACCCTTTCTTGGAATCTCCCATGACTGGTGGCTTCACCGCTGGTGAATAGTGTCAGCCAGAACACATATTCTGCTGGTAAGATTTCTCAGCCTCCTGCTGGTGAAATCTTCCCAACTGGTGAACAGTAACCAGTCAATAGCTCTACTCCATGCTGATGAACAGTGTCTGCATGAGTCTTTGTCAGTCGCTTTTGCTGGTGAGACTTCTCTCAACTGGTAAGCACATCTCATGCTGGTGAACAGTAGCCAGCATGAGTCTTGATCAGCTACGACTTACAACTCAAAAGACCTAAACAGGACTTTACATTTGAGACTAGAGCTATTCTAGAGACAAACTGACGCTGGTAGGACTTAGGATTTGATCCACCAAAACACCAAAACTAGGATCTAAACAAGTAGCTACTGGGGAAAGGAAACTTAGCCAAATTTCCCAACAATATCTTATATTGAACATTTAGAATCTTTTAAATCCTAAATTTAAATTGTGTTTCATGATCAATATTTTTAATTTTATTGGATTTTTCAGTGTACAAACCAAATTTATCAGAAATTATAAAATAATTTAATTAATATCGTAAGAAAAATTTACAATGTAAAAGAAGAGATCATTGTTCATAACTCATTATAGGACATTGGGTGTTTGAAAGTAGTCAAAATTATTGGTGGTTGTTTGCCAATAATACAAAGTTGGCGAGATCTATGCAAAATATTTCTATAAATTTGGCGAAAATTCCTATCAACCGAATCTTAGTTTGTGAAATAATTTATGAAATAAAAATATATTTACTTATTTAAATAATAAACTTTAGATATGATGTGTTAGAAATTTAAACAAGTTTAGATTTTTCAAATCAAGATCATTCATAAGTCATACTATATAGGATTGATTAGATATGACTTGTGAAAGAGAGTGATTTTAACTTGTAACCTCGTATAGATTTATTGAGTTGTGATAAATTGGGAATCATCTCGTCAGATGAAGCGAAGTTAAACCAAAATCTATTGAAAACTGACTTCCAACCATTAGTTGAGTGGGAGACTCAGCCGATCAGCATCAAGGCAAAGATAACAAAAATGTATACAGAGTTGAAGGAGACTAAAAGAACAAAAGTTTCAACATTAGTAAGCTTGAAAAGCCAAGATACTAGATGGAGATTCCTTGGACATAGTTAAAGCCATTCTCATCGAAAAGCCTTGAAAACAACATAAAGTCTGCTATTCGTACTCTATAGTACATAAAGGTGTCAGATCAAATATGAGAGTTCAACTATTCAAACGACTAATATTTAAAGGCCTATACACACACACACATATATATATATATATATATAGGGATGCATTCACATGTTAACCACTTCTCAGATGTTATCTGTTACCTCATTGTCGGTGCATTATCTAAACAAGCTAATTACATTATCTAGGCCATATGCAGTACATTGTGAAGATAATGTATTACATTATTATTGAATTACATTATCTATCAGTTTGTACATTATCTTCGTAGTGTACCGCATATGGCCTATATAATGTAATTATCTTGTCTAGATAATGCACCGACAATGAGGTAACAGGTAACATCTGGGAAGTGGTTAACATATGATTACAACTCTCTCTCTCTCTCTCTCTATCTATCTATATATATATATATATATATATATATATTCTCACTGTATTTTATGAGACTCAAAGCTTTTAGCTTGAGAATCTTAGAGTTAAGGATCTTATTGAGATACTAAATACGAGAGGCTTTCTAAATCCTTTACAGAAAGCTATTTTAATGACTAAACCAATTCCAAGTTTTGTGAGGAACTCAAACTTGCATATGTGTCCATCTCTGAAACCTAGTGGCATGATTGTTAGTTTGAAGTTAATTAGAGAACTTAGCGACACTATGTTCGTGGTTTTAGCTCATCGCCTGAAGATGTTCGTAAGCCGAAGGACATAAGTGTAGGAACTGAGTCTATAATAGGCGATGAGAATCGCCATTTATTTTTAACCTCGGATTTGTTTTATGGATATCAAAATAAACACTATGACAAACAGTAAATGCCTTATGCATGCTCCTATTTAATTTAATACGTAGATTCAAAGGAATACCTCAACTCCTACGGATTGAATAACGGCGGTAGATCATTGATGGTGTTCTTACAGATTTGATCTTCTGATCTTCTGATCTATTCCCTTGCTCGATCCGAAAATTTGGTGAGGATATGCTACCGAATCTACACAGCCGCCCACTCTCTCTCACTCTCTCTAGGGTTTCTGATTTAAAACTTCAAAACCTTATATGGGAAGAGAGAATCGATCTATTTATATAGATCTGGAGAATGTGCTATTAGGGTTAAATAAACCCAAATGGGCTCTAAGCATTATTGGGTCAGACCAGGGATCAATTGCAAATAATAAAGTGGGCCTCCTATAGTCCTATTAATTAATTCCATGTTCAACCCAGAACATAATTAATTAATAAACATTAATTCATGCCACCAGAGAATTAATGCTGACCTACCCCTTTATTACCACGTTATTAGAAATATGTTGCATTTACCTTGTTAATCCCCATATTTAAGGTTTCAAAATCTATTAAATAATTCAGCGTATGACAATTAGCTGTAATTAATTAATCTCTAATTATTCCTGAGTAGTACCACTCAACCCTTATCGCTTATGCTTGAATCAATGATTCAGCTTGCAGGACTTAGCATAACGAACCTCGTGAGCTTCCCAGGGAATGTCACCGTCCTGAAACGGATATGGTTATCTAAATCCAGCCTGAGGAAACCCCACACAAACTGTCATCACCCAAGATGCAGATATATGAGTACATGTAAGACTCTCCACCACAGCAAGTCAAAGTGACAGTCAACCCATGTGTGCCCCTCAGCTTTCAATAGACTTTAGATCTGACCAAGTTACCGAGATCTTTACTCATTCATATGTCAAGTAGAATAGTTCATCTCACTGTTGATATTATCAATACATTGAGATGTACCGGTCACACAAAGCAGTCAAGATAAACCACTTATGGACTTGTGCACCACAATCTAAACCGACAGCCAAACCAAAAACTGTCTCAACTGTGATAACTGTTTATATCTCGCTAGGTCGAATGATCTATACGATATTCTGTGATCTCTTACACACCGTATGATCTTCCTATCGATGAGATAACTAAATGTGTTTGTTCGCATCGTATGATTGTTAATTCTGACAGGAGTTGTTTATTACAAGTCATTAATGATTACCAGTATATCAAACATAACGTTTCTTTATATACCAATCAAAATGCTTTTATGTATACAATTCCAACAATAAGAGCATCCCACAACTTGAAGAGCTCGGTATTACAACATGACTTGTAAATTGTTCGAGTGAATTTTTGATCAACTGATCGAAGAGTGGATGCAGGATCTTTTGACATCTGAATCATTTTATTATTATGTGTCATTTACTTGTGAGTTTTTATTACTTGCTTATTTTAAACCTAACAACTAATTAAGTCGTTGGTATATAATTTGAATATGCTAACTTAAGTATAGTATGAACAATCAGTTGATGTTTATCATAGTTAGTCTTAAATTCAGATTAATGCATGTTAACTTTGTTAAATTGGGACTAACATGATGCTATATTTACTCTTTATTTTAACTTAAATGATATTTGTAATAATATTTAACTTAACAATAATATATTTTATTATTAAGATTTTTTGTTCAAAATAATATTTGTTAGTTAGAAATTTTCGAGAGAGAAATGGCGTCGGTTGAGGGAGAGAGGACTAAAGATGGTGAGTTGGCTTGGGGCCATCTCAAACAAGTAAATGTTCTCATATTGAATTTAGTTTTCATTTATATCATAACTGTCCTTTTCAAATAATTAAAGATTATTCCAAAACTAATTTAATTCATCCTCCAATTATTGTTCGAATTAATAGTTTATAATTGACTCAACATTCTAAATAATTAGACAAATAATAATGCTTCAGAATATTTAAGTCAATTATCGCATGATAGTGTGCCTAATTTTTTATATCTATATAATCCGATAAAATATTTGATTGTCTTCAAATAATTTATGTATTTCAAGAAAGCCAACAGAGAGAAAATCCAATCTATATCTATATATATATATTAAAATAAAATTGGGGGACAATAATGTAAAATGCTATCAAGAAAAAAAATGATTAATGTAATAACCAAATCTATGTAAAATAAAGTTGATGTAATAAGTATGAAAAAGATATGAATGCATAGTAAATTATTTTAAATTTAAAATATTACATATATTTGAGATAGATGAAGATTGAGATAAAATTTGAATTGAAAAACAAATACATTTAAAAAAAAAATCAGGCAAAGATATTTTTGTGGATTGAAAAATTTTCTGAAATATTATTATATATATTTTCGAAGAAAAGATTGAACACACATAATGTAAAATATTTAATTTTAAAAATATTATGAAAATAAAAATTCAATGAAGAAATTATATAAAGCAATATTTGAGATAATAATTTGGAATGTATAATTTTAAATTCTTATTTTTTTCCTAATTCTTTTTATTGTAAATTTTATCATATATGTTTATCTATGTTTATCTTTCTTGATTTTGGATATATCATATTGATTATTTTTACAAAGAAATATTACATAACGTGGATAAAAACTCAACATGCTTGACTTTGATATTTTTGTATCTTAAAAAATATTGTAGTGAAAAAGATTATTACCGAGCATTTAATTAAAAATAATTACATTGCGAAATTGAGGTACATATTTATATTTTATTTTTTATATCAGTAATGATCGAATTACAATCAATTTAAAATCTCATTAAGATATGATTTTCATACAATATATAAATAAAATTTAGAGGTATATGTATATTAATAATATTTTATTTATTTAAATTTGCAAATCATTTAAATGTATTAAGATATCAATTTTGTCAATATATACTAAAAGATTAGAGATTTGAATTTATAGAACAAATTTATAAAAATAAGTGTGTATATATAGATTTTTTTTATCTTTCTCTTTTTGGAGATATGTATTTTCTCTTTTATTCATTTAAATATTATAATATTTTATTTAGAGTGAAAATATTATATTCATCAATTCAATAAATTATTTAATTAGCAATATAAAAATTTACTAGCAAAAGATTGGAATGCTTAATCATTGACTCATATAATATTGTATTTTAAAATTCGTATAATATTTGTGGATAATATTAGTTCGATTTTAACAAATTAAAAAAACTCTTACCATTAATTATTGTCTCTTTTATTGATAGTAAAATGGGATAGTGCAAAGAATTAGTGAATTACATCCATCATATTTGACCCTTCAATATCCGTTGCTATTTCTATAAGGTGAGGATGGTTACATGCTTAATATACCATATTCAACTGTTACGAATATCAATTCCAATGCAAGAGCCACTGTTACAGTAAACGAGTTTTTCTCATACCGTTTTTATGAGCGGATGAATGAATCATCTCATTTTCATTGACCTAGATAATTATTTCAATAATTTATCGTTAACGCATATATGATGATTGAGACATAAAAGTTGAATTACATTAATTTCAATCAACAAAGTGTACGTTGTGAGTTGTACAAGGGTCTCGATGATGTAATTTTATGGGGATAAAATGATCTTGCTATACAAGGCAAGAGAGTTATTCTACAGTCTTCTTTTACTAGAGGTGATCTATATATGTTTTAGAATTATAAAGAATCTATGATAATATGTAAATGGGTTAGATATCCAGATTTGTTCATAACATTCATATGCAATTCGAAGTGGCCGGAGATTGTTAGATATTTGAAAAGTTGTGATATAAATTCTGAAGATAGGCCCGATGTAGTTTGCCGAGTGTTTAAAATAAAATTGGATGCATTGATGAAAGACCTTCGATACCATAAAGTGTTTGGAAATGTTTGTGCATGTATATGAACTCTCAATATTTTCAGTTGTGTTTATATATCTTTTGTTTATGATTAAATCTAAACAAGTATCTACTTTTCTTTACACAACTATTTACATGACTGAATTTCAAATAAGGGGTTTGTGTCATGTGCATATCCTCTTATTTTTATCTAATGAAGATAAGGTTCTGATATAGATAATATTATATCGCTAGAAATACCTAACAAGGTTGAAGATGAATGTTATTACAAACAGTATCTGAATTCATGATTCACGGACCATGTGGTACTGCTCGTATGAACTCACCGTACATGGTAGCACGTAAATGCAAAAAAGAATTTCCCAAAGAGGTTCTTAGAAGAGAGTTATGTTGATCACGATGGTTATCCCCAATACAAACGTAGGGATAATGGTAGGATGATTAACAAAAATGAAGTTAATTTGGATTATAGATATGTTGTTCACTACTACAAAAAAGCTAATAGACAACGCGGAAATCACGTAATCTATTAAAAATTTCCGCGTTGTCTATTTAAGTGTAAGTCTATTGATGGACACTAATAGACAACGCGGAAATCCGCGTCGTCTATATGTCAATAGACTACGCGAAAATTCGCGTCGTCTATTGACATATAGACGACGCGGATTTTTGCGTTGTCTATATGTCAATAGACGACGCGAATTTCCGCGTCATCTATTGATCAATAGACGACGCGGATTTTCCGCGTCGTCTATTAATACGATTTTTTTTTTCTATTTTCTTTATTTAATTTAAAAAATTCTGTAAAAAATGATATAAAATAATTTATATAATGCAAAAACGATAAAAAACAATAGAAAATGACAATTTAATAATTCTCACAATTAAATTAATTCTCAAAATTACATATGTTTTGAAATAATGTAGTGTTAAAACTAACTACAACTATACAAAGTAATCTAACTACATCGGAAATCTTCTTCACATATGTCTCAAACAGATCTGTGGTCCAAAGCTTGCTGGTCAGACATTCTGAAAAGGGACTGCATGAAATCAAGAAATCATTACTAATAGCACAACACATTGAAATTGGAATCCTAAAGCAATAAGAACACGACAACCACAAACCGTAAACATGAAATCAATAACCATTACTAATTCACAGTCACTTAAGCAGATATATATCATAAACAAAAATCGGGCAGCATAACAACTTAAAATGGTTCAACCCAAAAATCAACAAACCACATTTATACAATTCAAATATCTTAATGACAATCGAAAAGCATAATAACATCTTAAAATGATTAAACCAAAAAATCAACAAAAAACATTGTCACATAATAACGATAACACAACCCTCATACCTCATTTTTCAACTGAAACTACAAAAGTATTTGAGAATTCTTCAATCATCAAAGCTTCAACAATCCTATACCCCTATGGCTTTTGACTAATTCTTACACTATTAAATAAGCAGAAAAATGGACACTCATAGCATTATTACTATATGAATGAAATACTACAGTCAACTCATAATAGTATTGAAAATTTTAGAATAAAAGTTGCATTTTAATAAAACCGCTCTATTCAGCCAGAAAAGAAAATGATAACGATACATTCATTAAATCCAAAATTGAATTATAATATTAAAATTAACCAAAGGGTAGGGAACAAAACTCTGCCTCCAATTAATTGCTCAATTCCTCTTCTTTAATACTAAATCAACTACTTATGCTTATTGCTTATGTAAAGACTATAGTCCATCTAATTAGTTCAAGTTAGAGATTTGTGGGAAAGGCAAATCTTTAACATACATTTCATTGGATAAAATTCCAAAATTGTCCATTCACAATCCCAATGACTCTATGAGAAATTCAACTCCATACAAATCAAGAATATCATGATGCAAGCAAATCCATAATTTCAAAGTGTGGTGAAAATATAGTAGAAAAATGGCCATTTATAACAAAGGTAGAATCCAAAGTAAAACTGTAAAAGGTATACATTTATAGTGGCAAATTTCTTGCCTTGACAAACGTGAGGGTATTTTCTTTCCCTCTCAATAACTCAAAAGTCATGTTGGAGATCATTCACTCAAATTGGATATATGTTCATTATATCCAAATGCAGCCTCATATAATGAAATTCAATATCAAGGTGATATCTAGAACGGAAAAGAACCATAAAGTCAACCGAAACAATTATGAGCTAATAGAGAACTTATCGAATCGACTATCATCTTTCTTCTATCAATAACTAGCATTTGAGCTTAAATGAAAATTAAGAAAAAGATTGGATTGGATAATTGGCTCCTGGTCCCTACACACTGGTGACCATAAATTACATGTTTGGGAAGAGGATGTTATTTTCTGTACTCGAACTCATTACCAATTAATCATAGACAAAATGATATACAGTAATCACTCTGAGGTCATAAATTATTTCAGGCAAGGAGCAGAGCAAAAAATATTATGGGATGTTCCAAAATATTGAAGGGATATGGAGCTCGAGTTTTCACTTGTTTAAAAGAAACATCTAACCAATCAATATCGCCCGTCTCCAAGGAAATGAAATAGTGCAACGTCCCAAGTTAGATTACTAACTGCCAACTGCCATGAAGTTTTTCATAGAAACAGAAAATCAAGAAATACTTAGATAAGATAAAGAAACAAAAAAGAATTCTCTGATATAAAAGCTGTTGCTGTACATGATATATAATATAATGAACTTGAAGCATTCATTAGAGTTGGTTCAGGTTCAGCGATTCGAGTTTTCAAACAGATCAGTTAGATAACAATCCTTCTTGTAAGATACTGTAATGCATTGATGATTCAATACAAGGAGGTAAGAATGAGCTGTGATGAATTAATTGATCACTCAACCAGCTTGAAGAAAGACACACAATAAAACAAGGCCATAAACTTACTGTTTCTAAAGGTAAAATTAGTCATAAAATCCAAGAGAAAAAGTTACTTGTAGATATAGTTGAGCTACAAGACCCCAAAGAATCTAGAGTAACATAAGCTAACATGTTTCAAAAGTTCTAGATCACTCCAACATACACTGAAGGAGCTAACGGACTAAATTACAAATATATACCCAAACAATATGGTCAGCCCGTGTCTTTTCCTCTGACTACTAAATCAAATGCAAATATAATATCTAAGAAAAATGAAATAAGTCCATAAAAATAATGACAGTGCATATTAAATAAGAATATAAATGCTAATTCGACTATTGTCAAAGAGTATATTAGTTCTTGAAAAATCAATCTCAGGAACTCCATCATCACTTTCAGGAAGAGGAACCGATTGCTCAATATCAAATGACATTACTCTTCCTTAAAACATAAAGGCTCGTACTACCTCAAGCAAAGTTGTATGTTTCCATCCAACAATTCCGTTCTACTACAGTGAATAAATCTAAGAACGCTCATTTAGCGTTCTTTAAATAGATTTTATGTATTGCTATTAAATCTTTCAAATTAGTCATCAATCCAGCATCACAACCAATACGGACACTCGCCCCTGACTCCACTATCCAATGTATAGCATAGTGTCTACTGTAATTCTGCTCTCCATAATAAAACCATATTTGAAAGCTTTCCTAACCTCCTTTTGATCCTCAGTTTGAAGTATCATCCCGTAGACACGACTAACAGTTGGCAAAGGGTCCATAAGTAGAATTTGACATTGGACACAGCTTCATAAGCTAAAACCATGTCGACTAAGACAATTGTTACTCACTTTATAGAAGCCCTGCCCATATTATTTGGGGAAAAATCAATCTTCAACAGAAACTCAAATTCCAACTATACTGACTATCGAAAAGGTGAAACACGCAAGTAGAGAAACATCAACAAATCTTAACCCCGAGCAATAATAGGAACTGACAATAAGACAGGAAACTGAAATTTAGGGCAAATATCTGTGAGCGAGAGTGAAATAAACCTGTAATAACAGAATTAACGGCGGATAGGTGGCGGAGTTGCTTGGTGCGGTGGCCTTCCGGTGCGGACCGGTAGCGTAGATGGCGACGCTTGGCAAGGGCTTGGACGAGACCACACAAGGTGCAGAATAGCACAAGTATTTTACATTTAACTGGAGATTAGCGAGAGAGACGGCGGTGGGGCTAGCTGCAGGGAGAGACATCATCGAGCGAGCGGCGAGGCAGCAGACACGACAGCGGGCGCAGGAAGGGGATACGACGGCAGGCGGCGGGGCAGGGAGATACGGCGACAGGCGGCAGCCGGCAGGGCAGGGAGATACTCCGGCGGTCGGCGGGACAGGGGAAGGGAATAAGGCGTGTCGAGAAATTTAGGGCAAAATCAATTAAGGGAATAAGGTTAATTTTATCAGAAAAAATTATATATATATATAGACGATAGACGACGCGACAAATCGCGTAGTCTATATGGATATAGACGACGCAATTTTTTCGCATCGTCTATATCAATATAGACGACGCGATTTGCCGTGTCGTCTATTAGCGCCCTCCCAATACACTATGCACCTTCAATTTTGCGTTGTCTATTATGATATAAATTACACAAGGAATTTTCGCGTTGTCTATTATGTGTAGTCTATTAACCTTTTTCTTGTAGTGGTTCCACACAACAAATACCTATTGATCAAGTATGGAGCTCACATGAACATGAAATAGTGCAATCAATCAAGATCCATCAAGTACTTATTTAAGTAAATAAATAAGGGAAATGATCAAGCTACATCTGAATTTTGTGAGAGCACAAATGATAAAAGAAACAAGGAGAACCAATAGATGAGATAAATATGTACTATGATTGTAGCATGTAGGTATATCTCATCGTGTGGAGCAGCTTGGAGGACTTTTAGATTTGATGAACATAGATAATGCAACATAATATGAAGAATAATGTAATGACATATTATGTTGCATTATCTATATTCATCGCGCTTTATCTATTTCTATTTATTAATGTTACAGTATTATATTATCCTTTGCATAATGTTACGTTATTTTTTTTTTAGTTATTACATTATTTAGTTTCACTGCGGTTATCTTATTCCGAACATATGCAATAAGGATTTCGTTTGAAAGGTAATTAAATTATCTTTGATTTGATATATAATGTGTTATGAATGTTATGACAAATATGTTGCATTATTGCTTACAATTTCAATATAAAACCAATAAAATAAAAACACGCTATAAAAGATAATGTAGTAGATAAATAATAATTAATGCATCAACTATCATATGAATAATGTAACATGTCATGCCCTGATTTATAAACAAGACATAAATCAGAGAATTGAGGAACATCAAGTACGAGACATGCATTTGGGATATCAATCAATAAGAAAGATCAAGCGAATTAAGAAAGAATTCATCACACATACTCCAAGTATTTCAAAAGATAATAAAAGTGTCTCCTCAAGACGGGATCTTGGCTTCTTTAGTGATTGTCGTTGGCACTCCATATAATCGAATAATTTCATAGATCTAGGCCAACTTATTTGATCCATACGTAATCTGCATAGGTAGAAAATGTGCATTTTTGGTTAAGCGATCCATGATTACCCAAATAGTAGTGTTTCCTCTTTGGGACATGGTTAGACCGGTCACAAAATCCATTGTTTTTGCATCATATTTCCATTCTGGAATGTCAAGCGGCTGTCTCTTTCTATACTACCTTTGATGCAATGCTTTTACTTGTTGACATGCCAAACGTCGTTCTGCAAACATGACTATGTCTAGTTTCATGCCTTCCCACCAAAATTTAGACTTCAAGTCTTTGTACATCTTTGTACTTCCAGGGTAGGCAGTGTCGTTGGCACTCCATCTTTGTACTTCCAGGGTAGGCAGTGTACGTGGTTTCATGTGCTTCTTTCATAATTTCTTCCTTCAAATAATCAACCTTTGGCACACACAATTTTCTATCGTACATTATGGCATCATCAGAAGCTTCCTGAAAGTTTGCGAATTTCTTCTCGTGAATTTGAAGTCGTACCTTCTCCAAATCTTTGTCCTTTCTTTGTGCTTCCACAATTCTTGATCTTGGATCAGGACTTGTCAATAAGGCTGCTATACTCATGCTCACCGTTTCAAGTGGCGAAATCACTTCAAGGTTTAGCTTTTCCATTTCCTTGATCAAATTTTCCTCTTGCGTAATTACAGCACAAGCTTTGGCTGGAGCTTTTCTGCTCAACACATCAGCTACCGAATTAGCTTTACTAGGATGGTAGTTTATGACACCTTCTTTGCATCTTATTCTGATCTTTCTGCTCAAAGAAGTACTTGAGGCTCTTGTGGTCAGTGAAGATTGCAAATATAGCTCCGTGAAGGTGATGCCTCCAAATCTTTAGTGCGTGGATAATTGCTGCTAACTCCAGGTCATAGGTTGGATGAAATAATTTATGCATCCTCAATTGCCGTGATGCACATGCAATCACTTTGCCTTCTTGCATCAAAACACAACCTAGACCATTCTTGCATGCGTCTGTATACAACTCATAGTCTTTGTCTGCTTCTGGTACTACCAAAACTGGGGCAGTGGTTAAGAGTTCCTTCAAGCTTTGGAAACTTGCTTCACACTCTTCAGTCCACGTATACTTAATTCCTTTCCTCAAAAGTTGCATCATTGGTTAGGTGATCTTGGAAAATCCTTTAATGAATCTGTGACACTATCCTACCAGTTTAAGAAAACTCCGAACTTCATTCAATGTTTTAGGAGCTTCCCACTCCTTCAAAACTTGTTATTTTTGCTAGATCTACTTTCATTCCTTCCGCGGATACAATATGTCCTTGGAACATCACTTCCTTCAACCAAAATTCGCATTTACAGAATTTGGCATGAAGTCTCTCCCTTCGTAAGACTGTTCTCAATGCTCTCAATGTTCCTTTTCACTCTTTGAGCAGACAAGAATATCATCTTTGAAGACTAGGGCAAAATTATCAAGATACGGATGAAACACGCGATTCATAAGATCCATGAATACTGCTGGCATACCAAACGCGCCATATCTGGTTCAATCCAAAAGGCATCACTACAAACTCATAGTGGCCATATCTTGTCTGAAAAGTTGTCTTCGAAATATCCTCCTAACGGATTTTCTACGGATGGTATCCCGATCTAAGGTCATTCTTTGAAAAGACCTTTGCTCCTTTAAGCTGATCAAAGAGATCGTCGATTCTTCGGAGGGGATACTTGTTCCTCAGAGTGAGTTTGTTCAACTCTCGGTAATCAATGCACATACGCATAGATCCAACCTTCTTCTTCACAAACAGGACAGGTGTTCCCCAAGGCGATACGCTGGGTCGAATGAATCCCAGATCTAATAATTCTTGCAATTGCACTTTCAGCTCTGTTTAACTCTTGCAGTTCCATAGGGGCCATCCTATATGGAGCTTTTGAGATAGGAGTTGCACCTGGTTCAAGATCGATAACGAACTCCAATTGCCTATCAGGCGGCAATCCAGGTAGCTCATCAGGAAAAACATCTTTGAATTTCCTTACGACTTTTACTTCGCTGAAAGTATTGTCGATAAGATCATTATTTCACTCACTTGTCTATATTATTTTCTACTATTTTATATAGTTTTGTTGAGTTTATATATGTATTTCATGCATGACTCTATTATATGTGGTGTTACGCTTGTCATGGTGTGTTTTTCAAGATTTAGGCTTACATTCACTGGAAAATCATTCCGAAAGCAGTGAGGTGCAAGAGTAGTATTGAAGGTTCCTCCACACAAGGAATTCGGGCTATTTGCAGATGGAAATGTATAGAGCTTTGAGTTAGCTTTCCGCATAGATCGACTTCGACCGAAGGAAGATTGACCTCGATCGATGTGAAGGCAGGCGCTTTGATCAATGCCAAGCCACGTCAATCGAAGCGCGGGCAAATCTGGCGAAATTTGATTTAATTCGAATCAAATAAGATCTTTAGCCCTAGATTTGATAGGGTACACATCCACTCTTATTAATAGTCCTTAATTTCGAGTTTTATTCATCCCTTTTCATCTTTTCATTCAGCCTTGGACCTTTGAAGCATTCAACATGCTTTATTTTCCAGCACGAACCTTTATTTTTGTAAGTTATTTTTATGCACTTTAATAATATGTTTTGTTTTGGTTTTCTATCTGCGATGAATGGCTAGAAACCCTAGCGGGTTCTAGGGTAACCAATATCAATCAAATGGATGCTTAATTGACTAACATTGAATTGCTTGGTTTTGAATTCTTGTTTGAATTATTAGGATTTAGAATTAATCAGATCGAAAGATAGAATTAATTCTAGGTTTATAGTTATTAATTGAAGGACTGAAAAGAAAAAATTAATAACAGGAAAAGGAATTCGAATATATTAACAATCTATCCTAGGGGAAGATAGTGATTGTAGGGTTAATTTGTGGATTTATGAAAGGTTTATTAGTATTGTGTTATTGAGGCCGACAACAGCATATACATTCACATGCTAGTAACCTAGTTATAATTGTCTGACCAAGAAACTATAGTATATTATGATTTCCCACCAATGCAAGTTAATTAATTGATATGTATTTTGATTGATAGTTCGCCCTAGAGTCTATGTCCCTTTAATTTGATTATCCAAACTCTTTAATTTTCTGCATTGCTATCTTTACTTTTTAAACTCTAAACCTAAATTTTCTGTTTACTCAAACAATAGATCATAGGATTATAGCTTGTACATAAAATAATTTCGTTACACAATTCCTCTGGGTTCGACAACTTTAGGGTACTATTATAAATTTATTTTCCACTGTGTCTGCAATTACTCTGTTGAATTTTGCAGTGATCAATTGTCCTTCTTGTCATCCTAATTCAGGTACACAAGGAAAGCGCGACTATCTTTTATGCTGGCCAAATAAAAGCTTGCATCGGGGAAATTATGGAAATCCTTGATCCTTTCCGCACTCTGTGCAAGTATACTTGTTCTCTTCCAGACTGTCCAAAGGACACAATTTGGTGTTTGCATCGAATGGTAGCATGGTCCTCTTCTAACCAATACATTCCTAATATGATGTCCACGTTTCTCATTTAGAAGACGTTCAAACCATTGGCTCTTAATACGCATGCTCCAAAAGAAACTTCTAGGGTCGGACAAATATAGTTCGAGAGAGCTAATCATCTAGTCGGAGTTACTATACACAAATCATTCTTCGTTCTCTCGGTACTAAGCCCTAAATTCTGAACGCAGTCTTTGGATACAAACGAATGCGATGCACTAGTATCGAAAGCACAATAATGGGCAAATGATCGATTAGTACCATACCTGTTGGGTTTTCCTGATCTTCTTTCCCATTTGGTTGTTTCAGAGCATAGGCTCTTCCTTCTCGTGCCGGCTATTGAGCTGACTATGGTTGTTGTTGCTGCTGCGGCTGTTGCTGCTATTGGGAAATTCATTGGTTCGACTTTGCTTGAATAGCGCGGTTACGAGAATTTTGGAGCTGCTACTGTCCTTCCATTGCGCGAAGTTGGGTGTTGTTTGATTGTTTTGGTGTTGATTTAGGCAATCTAGCTGATTGTTGCTTTGTCGACATTTTAACGAATAATGTCCCAATCATCCCCAATTTAAGCAGTTGGCATGATAAGCAACACATTCTCCTTGATGGTCTCTTCTACAACGATCGCAACATTTGATGGCGAAGTTGCCTTAGCAGTTGATTCCTTGATTATGGAAGTTCCTTTGATTTTCGGCTTGATTGTTGAGGAGATTCTAATTGCCTTGCCAATTTTTTTTCTGTCCGGCTATCAAAGTTTGCGGGACATCTTTTTTTCTTTCTTTTCGTTCCTGCCTCAGTTGATGGCTCTGGCTTGTTGGACAAGAGTGCTACTCGCAATCCATTTTTAATGCTGCTCAATATTCAGAGCTCGCCGCAGTGCATCCTTATTGTCCAATCCAGTTAGGCAAGCGATAGAGGCTTGAATGTGTGTTCACGGTCTAGACATAAACTGAGGTGCCTTCTTTTGTTCAGTGTTCACTGTATCTAGAGCATACCTCGACAGACTATTGAACATCCGGTTATACTATGTTAAGAACATTTCCCATTGAACTAAGCGGTGAAATTCGGCTTGCTTCTGAACTCAATACATCAGAGGAATATACTTGGTACGGATTCCTCTTTGAAATAGTCCCATGTTAGGGCATCTTCTTGCTCAGGGGTGAGCGTTTTCAAATGGGCATCCCACCAATGTTCAGCTTCATCAGTTAGCTGAAAAGTGATGCATTGGACCTTCTCCTGGTCAGTGCAGTCGAGTATTCTATAAATTTTTCCCATAAACTTGATCCATGTTTTAGCCTTAGGCAGATCTTCGGTTCCATTCAGTAATGGCAGGTATTAACAGGAGGAGACTTGTCCAATTTCTCTAGGCTCAACAGGAGGCACTTGATTGTTAAGGTGAATTCATCTTCGTATGGCCCCCAATTTGGTTTGTTTTGGGGTCCTTTACTTTGATTCGGGTGTGGTCTTTCCAGATTTATATGAGGTTGTCCTCTTCCACGGCCTGTATCTCTGCCTCTAGCAGGGGCTTCTCTAGGTGGCATTATGCAAAATAATAATGATTGAAAGGGGAATTCATGACCCAAGGTCCGCACAATGCGTAAAGACAATCCCTTTTCAGGGACGCATGCAATACAATAGTTTTATACGTTGATAAGGTAGGTTGTCCCACAATTTAGAGCTAACAACTTTTAAGGGATAATACTCCCTTCAACGCTTGGCAACGACCAAGTTTATTTTAATTGCTTTAATAATAGGGATAAAATCAAATATCGATGCCAAAAGCTTAAACATAACACCAATATATATATATATATATATATATATATATATATATATATATATAT
>JAPKLW010000212.1:564134-610009 GCA_026898455.1 Plectranthus barbatus
ATATATATATATATATATATATATATATATATATATATATATATATGAATTCCCGAAAAGTGGGATGGTAGCCTTTTCATCTATCAAAATTTTGGGACGCCACGATTGGATAATTTGCGGCTCCTGCTACCGATCAACAAGTTCATCTCCCGCAGGAGGCATCCTAGCTATTATAGCTTGCTGACAACTATTACATCCGAGGTTAATCAAATGGGCCCAAAAAGGCGCCCTGCAACAACCAAAATTTCTAATCCTACAATTATAGTCGACAATTAAACAACTAATACGTATGCATCGATAATGGATAAGGACAATGGTAAAAGGTTATCGTCAGATGATCCGAACATCCCATCATTAGAGCAGTTTATCTCCTCGGTAGGGGTCACAACCTCGTCATCCATATCTGTGTTCTTACTATCGACATTTTGTGCTTTATTGCCCCATTCTTGTTCCCATTGAGGTGGCCAATTATTGGCCACCCCTTCGTCACTGAGCGGTGCATGTTTTTTTGGTAGGGGGGCATTCTGCTCTTCTTCGAGTGCCACCTGATCATTTTCTTCATTTTCTTCATCATCTTCCATGCCGCTAGCTCTGGGTGATCATAGCCCAAGTTCTAAAAGTTCTCTAAATCATTGTTTGAATAAGCGGGGTTATGGTTTGGGTCCAATTCTTCATCATTTTATCTATACGAGAAGTCTTCTTCCAGTTGTTCTTCATCAGATTCTTGATTAGATGCATCAATCGAAACTTGAAAAGTTATGAACTTCCTGGTCATAAGCTTGTGGACGGGCAGAGGGTTGCTGAAGGTAGCGCGTTGTCTGCAGGTAAGGGCAATAAACCCTTCCAAGTCGGACTCGTTAGAGGGGGAGTTATCCAAGAAGTCCACGTAATTCGCTTAAGCCCATGACTGCTCATGAGGGGACAATAGTTCCATGAGGTGCGCATCAACCTAAAACTTGTAGATGTCAGATAGGAACGGTTAAGAGTGTCATCGCGATAGATTTTGTACGTATGGAAGTAGTTGACTCTCCTTTCGCCGGATGCATTTCAGGACAGAGATTTGCGATGTGCAAAGAATGATTTGACCATCTTCGATGGGGTAAGTCGAAAGAGACAGGGGTTAGACGAAATTCCAGTGAAACTAGCGGGTTGTACAATTAAATACCTTAAGTAGCGGACTTAAACATAATTATAAAGGCAATAACTATATGGTAAACAACAGTGAAAAAGAATCCTATCCTATTTACATGCTTATTATAAGTCTCTAAAGGTATCTAAAACATGCTTCCTAAAAGCATCTAAGTGCTCTAATAAGGCCTTTATTTACTTAAAGCATTCATAATGCATATGAAAAGATTTTCATGAAAATGCAACAATTTAAGCATATACAACTTAACACTTGAAATGGAACAATTTATGCATTGAATTTTTTTTATAATTGGAATGCAACTATTTATGCATTAAAATCTTCATTACTTTTGATAAAAGAGATGCAACAATGTATGCATCAAAACTCTTTATGATCTTTTATAAGAGATGCAACAATATATGCATCGAAACTTCAACATTTCAAAGGAAAGGCTTGTGCCTTAATCTCAATGCAACAATTTATGCATTAAAATTTTTAATAATTGTAATGCAACTATGTATGCATTAAAACTTCATAACTTGCAACAATATATGCATTATGACTCTTTAAAACTTTTAAAAGTCGCAACAATATATGCATCAATATTCCTCATTTTGAAAGAGAAAGGCGCATGCTTTCAATTTAAATGAAATGATGTATGCAAAATGTTTTCTCTTGATGTGGCGCTGAGTACGAGTGCAGGAGCAAGAGCTGGGTAAACATGTTTTTGACTTATTGAATACATGGAGGCCTCGAAGCAATGAGGTCCTCGATTCAGAGCAAAAGGAAAAGAGCTAGCTCTGATACCACTTTGTCACGCCCCAATTTATAAACAAGACATAAATCAGAGAATTGAGGCACTTCGGGTACAAGACATGCATTTGGGATATCAATTAATAAGAAAGATCAAGCGAATTAAGAAAGAATTTATCACACATATCCTAAGTATTTCAAAAGATAATAAAAGTGCCTCCTCTAGAAGGGATCTTGGCTTCTTGAGTAAATGATAAGTTAGGATTTTTACCAACTTATCTAGTTGTTCTTTGACTAATTATGTGAAGTTCAGACTGTTTTTAGTGTCTTTTTCATGCATGGATTGGCTTTTGTGCTTGTAATGTCGTGTTTGATGAATCATGCAAGTTTTTAGTCGAAAACAGGGAAGAATCGGAATTCCAGTCCAGGTCCACGTCGATCGATGCCAGGGCACGTCGATCGACGAGGAAATTGAAGTGGAGTGATTGACGAGAGGAAGGAGTGATCGACGAAGGCTACAAAACAAAGCTCACATCGATCGACACCAAGGCACGTCGATCGATGAGGGTGTTTTAAAGGCGTCGATCGATGCTAATTTCCGACGATCGACGCGAATGCAGGTTTTCCTAATCTGAGTCTGATTTGAAGATAGAGACATATCTAATTCTAGATGTTGTTTGATACATCTTTCATTATTATGAATAGCCATGTAAAATTTGAAATCCAGTGGAAAATTAACATAGCAATTAAGAGTTTTTAGAATTGAAAAATTTAGAAGATTTCCAAGAGTTTTTAGAGTTTATGATTGAAGACAGAATTTTGTGGGAAGACATTCAGACCCAAGTTTTTATGCAATTCAGGTTTTATTTTTCTATGACGAATATTGCTATGAATATGTGTAACTAACTTCCTTCTCAGATTCTAGGGTTTCGAATTATCATTGTATACATGTTTGATTAATTGAATTAATTTTCCTTTCCCTTTTTAGTTTGTGAAATCTGTGTTTATTCATAATCTTGAGTTTGCTGGCCACATCTTAGGATTAATTAGTTGATTACTTGAGACGTAACTGTAATAGTTTTCAATGGAAAGAGATTTTCACAATATAATTTGATTTCTTGTCGTAACAGAAGGAGATAAGTTATAGGAATAAATCTGTAGATCTTTCGAGTTAGTTAGTTCATCTTGAGACCGAGCGGAGATAGATAATTGACTAATCTACTTTATGAATTGTCCAACAAAGAAGTTCATAATATTTTTCTGATGTTTCACTACGAAGAGGAATTAAATTGGGAATTAATCAATTCATTTATCCATGTCATACTTGATAGGTAGATATCCCTAGAATCTGTACTTCTCATAATATTTCATCACAAGTATCTTAATTTCCTGTTTAATTTTAATCTGCAAATATTACAATTTTTTGAAATAAACAAAACCCCAAAATCAGATTTTCCCTAACCAGTGTTTTGAGAGCTTGTGATTTAGTACTTAAGGCTTTTCATTATTTCATTCCCTGTGGGATCGAAAATTTTCATTTGACACTACATTATTACCTTTGCTAAGTCGCTATTAAAATAATTTAGAGATCAAATTTTGGCGCCGTTGCCGGGGAGTGATTAGAAATAATCTTACTATTAAATCTGTGATTGAAATACTTATTTAGGCTGTAATTTTCATTCTTTTCTTCAAATTTTCGTACTTTTTGTTGTTCACGTCGATGGACGTGACACTCACATCGATCGACGTAGTTGTTATTTCCATGTCGATCGATGCTATATCTTGTCGATCGATACCTTAGTGTTTTCAGAATTTCAACTTTTCAATTTCAGTTCGTTTCGTTTTATCTTCAGTCTTACCTCACTACATCCTTTGTTGTACAAGTAGTGCATGAGTACAAGAGCTAGAGGAAAAGACCCGCTTTATTATCACCCGGACATTGAAGCCGCTTGCAGAAAGATCCAATGGAATAAGCGTGCTCAGGAAAGCTTGAGTAATCAAGCGATGGACGATAATGTACCACCGCCAATTGTTCAACCACCAACACCAATGCTAACTGCAGAGGAGCAAGCTATGCTTCTCCAAGAAGTTCAAGCTATGAGGGCACAAATCCAACAACTAAATCTGGAAAGAGACCTCGAGAGGAACAATCTGAATGGAAGGGATCTTCGTCGTAACCCCCTGTTTAAGGACAATCCCGATAATGAAGAGGATGATAACCCGAATCCGCCAGAGGAATCTGACGATGAGGAAGAAGAGGAGGCCATACAGAACCGATATAAACCTCGGTTCAGGGAGACAGACTTCAGACTTGGTATCAATGCCAATAATTTTGAGCTGAAGACCGGATTGGTGCAGATGGTGCAGCAAAATCAATTCGGAGGAAGAGCTACTGAGGATCCTTATGCATATCTTGATAAGTTCCTTATGCTCTGCAATACTGTCAAAATCGGAGGAGTCAGCAAGAGTGCCATCCGAATGCGTCTGTTCGCATTCTCTCTGAGGGATAAGGCACAATCATGGTGTTGGTCCCGAATTATCAGGGTATAACTTAGCAGCGGAAAATGTGGTTAATCGTTTCTTGCACTCTGTTGGTTACTCAGCTGACTGGGACCTTGTCAGCTGGTAAGTCAACTTGCACTCTGCGTACTCAGCTGACTGGCAACTGGCTGGTCAGCTGGTAGCTCAAGACTTAGAATATTTTTAGCCTTGTTTGCACAGTTATATCAGTTTTCAGATATACACCAGCACTTGGGTGCTGGGTTTTAAATCAGTATGAAATGCAGAAAGCTGATAAAAGACAAAGGATTTATAGTGGTTCGATCAACTGATCTACGTCCACTCTCCAGTCGTAGCACTGGAAATTCACTAAGAGTAATCGGGTACAAGCGTCCTACGATCTATCTCTAGCTGGTGAATGCCTCGTCCACCAGTTCACTAGATCAACCGCTCCCGGCCTTGTCCTTCTTCAACTCTGATCAGCTGGTGGAGTGCGAGCACGTCACTTCAACCTCCACAGCTCCACTGGGTGTTTAGTTCTCCCAAGAACGTATCTTCTCAATACGGCAAAAGCCCGTAATAACTCAAGTGCTGGCTGGCACAAGAGCTGCTGTGAACTTCCTCGGAGGAGAAAGAACACCAAAGAGATCAATAACTTACAAGCTGGAAGCTTGAAGTCTCGTGTTTGATAAATCAACACACGGATAGCCTTTAGAGAGGCCTCGAAAGTGTTCTGCTTGCTTGCAATAAAGTTTCTGACTTTCGGTAGTTGAGCGAGAGAGAAGAGTATTGAATGTTGATGGATCCCAGGTATTTATAGACGCGGGATCCCATTCAAATCTTCTAGCCGTTTGGACACATCCGGAAAAGGTCTCTGTCCTCGCATGTCCTTCAGACGGCGGCAGGTAGGAATTTCCGGAAAGCGCCATGCTTTTGTCCACTTTATCTGACATTGATCTCTTTATGTCAGAACGGCACTATTCGTAAGTACGAGGAATCGAAACTGGTGTCTTGAACTGATAGACTTTAAGGTATCCTCCTTTAAAGTCATACTTTGTCAGTTAATTCCTCGACGAATCTTCTTTTTGTCTCTAAGACTCTGGGAGAGCGAATCTGGAATTCTGTTGGTAACATCCGACTGGTAGATCATTCTGGTGATCTTGTGCTGGCAGTCTCTGCTGGTGACTTTGCGCTGGCATAATCTAAGTCTACCAATATGTCTGATGTTAACCCTTTCTTGGAATCTCCCATGACTGGTGGCTTCACCGCTGGTGAATAGTGTCAGTGAGAACACGTATTCTGCTGGTAGGATTTGTCAGCCGCCTGCTGGTGAAATCCTTCCCAACTGGTGAACAGTAGCCAGTCGTTAGCTCTTCTCATGCTGGTGAACAGTGTCAGCACGAGTCTTGTCAGTCGCTTGCTGGTGAGACTTCTCTCAACTGGTAAGTACATCTCATGCTGGTGAACAGTGCCAGCATGAGTCTTGATCAGCTGCGACTTATAACTCAAAAGACCTAAACAGGACTTTACATTTGAGACTAGAGCTATTCTAGAGACAAACTGACGCTGGTAGGACTTAGGATTTGATCCACCAAAACACCAAAACTAGAATCTAAACAAGTAGCTACTGGGGAAAGGAAACTTAGCCAAATTTCCCAACACATGGTTCACTGCACTGGACAAGGGAAGTATAAGCACATGGACTGAATTGAGGAATGAATTCCTGGAAAACTTCTTCCCTCCAAACGTCATCAGGTAGAGAAGGAAGGAAATCATCAGATTCGCTCAAAGACCTGATGAGAGCTTTAGTGAGACTTGGGAGCAATTCAAAGAACTACTGAGATCTTGCCCCGGACATGGCTTTCCGCCAGGAGAACAGGCAGAAGCATTCTACGAAGGACTCAATTATAAGACCGTCAAGTTGGTGGACACCACACTGGGAGACACCATCATGACGAAAAGCGGAAAGAAAGCCATGAAATTCTTCCAAAAGATGGCCAACAACACTCAACGGTGGTCCTCAAGTCGAACTTGCCCTGTGAAAGCAGTCGAGAAAGTGGTGGAGAAAGTTTCCGAACAACCTGATTTGGCAACCGAGCTAAAAAAGCTCAAGGAAGAGTTCTCTACATTGAAGCAAGAGAAAACAGTCGCTGTAGTTGAGACAGTGCAAGCTCCACCTGAGAGGGATGGTGCCGAGGTAAACTTCATCCAAAGGGGCAATTATCAAAATAACTACCGAGGAGGATATCAGCAACAAAATCAGCAGCATAATCAGCCATATACTTATAATCACGCAAGGAATCACCCGGGATTTTCCTACGCAAACCCTCAAGCTGCGGAGCAGCCACCACCGGGATTTGCCGTACAAGATGGGGCAGTAGTGGAGAAGAAGAAGCCAAATCTTGAGGAGATTTTGGCTAAATTCATGGAAGGCTCCACTGATACGGTAGCCAAGCTAAAGCAAGAAATCTCGGGCGTAAACACTAAGGTTGATTATGTGTAGAAGCATGTGCAGATTCTAGAGAACCAGGTCAGCCAGATTGTCGATGCCCTTGGAACTAAACACAAGCCGGGACAACTCCCGAGCAACACTCAGGTCAACCCCAAGAACCAGAATTAGAGGAACCAAGTGAATGCCATAACTCTGAGAGGGGGAAAATTGTATGAAGGGCCAAAGCAGGCAGGGAAAGATGCCCGGGAGGAAGGAGAAGCCAAGCAAGACAAAGAAGCTGTCGCAGACGAAGCCCCGTCGACCGATGCGGGGTCTCCGTTGATCGATGCAACGCCAAAAGCGACGTCGATTGACGTCCGATCCACTTCCACCACCGAAGAAACCTCCTTTGCCTTTTCCACAACGGTTTGCCAAAACAAAGATGAACGAGAGATATGCACGATTTTTGGAAACTATGAAGAAAGTGCATATCAACATTCCATTGGTAGGAGCCCTGCAAGAGATGCTCGAATACATCAAGTTTCTGAAAGACATGGTCTCTCAGAAAAGACCCTTCTTGGAGCATGAGACGGTCAACCTGTTCGAAGAATGCAGTGCCATAATTCAAAAGGAGATGCCAATCAAAAGGGAGGACCCGGGCTCCTTCACAATCTCTTGCGTCATCGAAGGGGAGACCTTTGGGAAAGTTCTCTGCGATTCTGGTGCATCGATCAATCTGATGCCGCTGTCAATTTTCAAGCGGTTGAAAATCGGAAACATCAAGCCCACAACAATCTCACTTCAGATGGTCGATCAATTAGTGTCTTTTCCAAAAGGCATCGTGGAAGATGTGCTGGTAAAGGTAAAAGATTTCCTCATTCCAGCTGATTTGTGGTGCTCGATATGGAAGAGGATCAGAACATTCCTCTGATCCTTGGAAGACCATTCTTGAAGACCGGAGGGGCATTGATCGACATTCGAGACGGTAAACTGACATTCCGGGTGAACAACGAGTCAGTCACATTCTCAATCTATAAGGCAATGCAGAAGCACAATGAAGGAATCTATCAAGAAGAATGCCACATGATCAACTGCTTCAGCTCGGTAATGTCTTCTCCCTTCGCCTCTCTCAAAAGTGAACCGGATGTTCTGGAAAATTGCCTGCAACACTCGCTGTTCTTGTTAACAAATCTGGACGAGACAGACGAGGAGATCTTGGATCTGGTCATGGAGCTGGATGTGTTCGAGGAGATAACTCGAGAAAAAGAAACCAAGAGAGAACCACTGCCTAGCCAATACTGCCAGAACCAGCCAGAAAAAGATGAGGGAAAGCACACATCGATTGACACTACTGTCTTGTCGATCGACGCCTCTTCGAAGCCCACGTCGATCGATGGAGAATCTTTGTCGATCGACGCCGATCTGGAAAAGTTATCCTCCAGCTCTGATCCTCCACTTCTGGAACTCAAGACACTTCTTGCACATCTCAGGTACGCATTTCTGGGTTCTAATGACACTTACCCTGTTATTGTTTCTGCCTATCTTACACAGGGGTAGTTGGACAAATTACTGCGAGTTCTACGGAAATACAAGTCCGCCATCGGATGGACTTTGGGGGATATCAAGGGGATCAGCCCTTCGCATTGCATGCACAAGATCATCCTTGAAGAGGACGCCACACCAAAGAGACAAGCACATCGACTACTAAATCCCATCATGGAAGAAGCTGTAAAGAAGGAGGTTCTCAAACTCCTAGACCATGGCATGATATATCCGATTTCCGACAGCAAGTGGGTGAGCCCTACACAAGTAGTAGCCAAGAAAGGGGGGATGCAGATAGTAAAGAATGATGATGGAGAGGAAGTTGCGACAAGATTTCTCTGCATTTACCTGTCCATACTGAGTATTCGCGTACCGTCGGATGCCCTTTGGATTATGCAATACACCGACTACCTTCCAGAGATGCATGATGGCAATCTTCCACGACCTGATCGAAGATGTCATGGAGGTATTTATGGACGATTTCTCTATTTTTGGTAGCTCATTCGATGTTTGTTTGCATAATCTGGCTACTGTACTTGAGAGATGCACCGAGACAAACCTATGCCTCAATTGGGAGAAATGCCACTTCATGGTGCGAGAGGGGATTTTGTTGGGTCATCGAGTATCAGCTGAAGGACTTGAAGTAGACCGAGCCAAAGTGATAGCCATTGAAAAGATGCCACCGCCAACAAGTGTCAAAGCAGTCCGAAGCTTTTTAGGCCACGCCGGATTCTATAGGAGGTTCATCAAAGACTTCTCAAAGATATCTCGGCCCTTGTGCAACCTGCTGGAGAAGGATATTTCCTTCGTTTTTGATGACGAGTGCTTGAAGGCATTTCAGAGACTGAAAGAGGCACTGGTGACTGCGCCAGTCTTGACCGCGCCAGATTGGGATGAGCCATTAACATTGACGTGCGACGTCAATAACTACGCTGTTGGGGCAGTCTTGGGGCAACTGAAGGGAAGACTCTTCCATGTGATTCAGTACGCCAGCAAGAGCATGAATCCGACCCAATGCAACTATACCACTACGGAAAATAGATGCTCGCGGTTGTGTATGCCATTGACAAGTTCCGATCTTATCTGATAGGCACAAAGACGATTGTTTACACCGACCATGCAGCCATCAGATACCTGTTCGCGAAGCAAGACGCCAAGCCTAGATTGATTCGGTGGATATTGTTGCTGCAAGAGTTTGACTTGGAGATCAAGGACAGAAAGGGGAGTGAGAATGTGATGGCTGACCATTTGTCACGACTCGAGCCACCAGTCGAAAGGGATGACCCACAATTGATGATCCGAGAGA
This sequence comes from Plectranthus barbatus, assembly GCA_026898455.1. NCBI lineage: Eukaryota > Viridiplantae > Streptophyta > Magnoliopsida > Lamiales > Lamiaceae > Plectranthus > Plectranthus barbatus. The sequence goes on from JAPKLW010000212.1 coordinate 573,795, forward strand.
CATTTCCCGATGAACAGATCTATGCTCTTAGGGATTTGAAAGAGACATATGAGTCCAAAACGCCCTAGTATGCAGATTTCGCCAACTACTTGGTCGGCGGCGTACTTCCTCCGGACTCCTCTTCATATGCAAAGAAGAAGTTTCTGCACGACATCAGATTCTACTATTAGGAGGATCTCTATCTTTGTCGTAGATGTGTTGATGGCGTCATTCGCCGTTGTGTGCCCCAGTCCGAGTGGCAACAAATCTTCGAAGCCTGCCATTCATCTCCTAGTGGCGGTCATCATTCAGCCAACCGGACGATATTCAAAATTCTTTCCAGCGGATTCTATTGGCCATCTATCTACAAGATCTGTCGTGGATAGATTACGAGTTTGATCGCTGCCAGAGGACCGGCAACATCTCGCGGAGAGATGAGATGCCACAGACTCCGATTATTGAAGTCGAGATCCTTGATGTTTGGGGGATCGACTTCATGGGACCTTTTCTGCCATCCCAAGGGTTCTCATACATTCTACTGGCAGTGGACTACGTGTCACCATGGGTGGAGGCCGTTCCAACGGTCACCAATGACTCCAAAGTCGTAATCAAGTTCCTACAAAAGCTCATAACGAGATTTGGGACGCCAAGAGCCTTGGTGAGCGATGGGGGATCCCATTTCTGCAACAAATGGCTTGCCTCCCTTCTTACAAGGTACGGAGTCAAACACCGAGTCACCACCCCATATCATCCTCAAGGGAATGGGCTGACGGAGCTGTCTAACCAAGAAATCAAGCAAATCTTGGAGAAGACGGTGAAGCAAAGAAAGGATTGGGCGGAAATACTTGATGAGGCATTATGGGCATACCGCACCGCCTACAAAACGCCCATTGGGACGTCACCGTATCAGCTAATTTTTGGGAAGTCCTGTCACCTGCCCGTTGTGATGGATCACAAGGCTTGGAGAGCAGTGAAAGAATTGAATCTTGATTGGAAGACGGCTACAGAAGAGCACGCCATGGCATTGAACGAGCTGGAAGACTTTAGGGATGAAGCTTACGAGAACAATGTCATCTACAAGAAGCGAGCGAAGAGATTCCACGACAAAGGGATTCACTCTCATGTTTTTCATTCAGGTGACAAAGTCCTCCTCTTCAAATCCTGTCTTCGCTTCATGCTCGGAAAGCTGCAGTCAAAGTGGGCCGAACCGTACACCGTGATCTGTCAATTTATGAACGGTGTAGTCGAATTAGCTGGCCAAGATGGGAAGAACTTCAAAGTGAACGGGCAGAACCTTAAACCGTACCACACCCCACTTCAAGTCGGAGCGGTGGAAAAGTACTACTTGAACCGCCCATGAAAGTATAGGTATTGTCGAGCTAGCGACATAAAACCTAGCACTGGTTGGGAGGTAACCCAACAGTTTACTGCTATCTTTAATTCTGTTATTTTAAATTCAGTCTAGTTGAGTCATTAGGAGTTTTTTTTTTTTTAGTAAAAATTTTTCGAATTTTTTTCATGTCCAGTACTCTGTCGGGACTACATCGATCGCTACCATTTGGCATCGATCGATGTGTGTTGCTTAGCCACGTCGATCGATGCCTTTCTTCATCAATCGACAAGAATTCTTTTTCCACGTCGATCGATGGGGATGTCTCGTCGATCGACGCGAGCTTTTCTGAGGCGCGACAGAGACGGGTTTAAAACCCAGTTTTCTCATTCTTTTCCTCACAAACACACGACACACGCACTCTCTCTCTCTCAAACACCCATCCTCAAATTTTTTTTCTCTTCAAACTCGTTGCTACAACCCACGGTATGTATCCTAGACCCTTCCACTTCGATTATTTCATGTGTAGTGACTGATTCGAGCATGATTTTGAGGAAAATTGAACTTGGGGCCCTAGTTTCAATTTTTGCATTTTTGTCGATTTCGTTGCTATTCATTATGATTATTCAATATGGTTAGTCGTTCTAGTCGATATACTTGCTTGTGGTGAATTTGTAGCTTGGATTTCATTGAAATTGACACACGCTAGTTTGGGGGATAATTCTAATTGGGTGTGATTTTCTTGTCTTGCTATTTTGATGTAGAATTCTTTTGATTTATGAGAACATATGCTAAGATGAAGTTTGAATTTCATGAATGTCGAACCAATTTTGCTTGGGTAGATGCATTTTGTGGATAATTGCACATTTTCGTCGTATTAATGTTTGGGAATTATTGTGATGTGCTTTGATGAGCATTGACATTTTTCTTACTACCCTTGTAGTTTATTATGGATTTTCGACCTACATTCACCAACCGGGCTTATGAGAGACGTTTTAGAAAATTCTCAAGCTCCGAGTTCACAGTCCTGCAGAGACTTTACCCATGCCCAGAGACAATGGCTAGGCTGGGAATTCGAGCTGACGTGGAGGCTCTTTTGGAGAGAGTAGATTGGAGTGCTTGGATGACAACGCGGTGGCCGACATACCCGTCGCTTGTCCTGGAGTTTTTAGCCTTACTCCATGTCTATGAGGTTCAGCCGGAGTCAGAGCCTACCACCATCTCCTTCCAGCTCCTGAATGAACATTACGAGATGCCGCGGGATGTGCTTGAAGGCATTTGGGGAGTCCGAAAAGGGGGGATGGTTTTCTTCCCCCAAGTTTTGACATTGCCCGATTCTGGAGCCAGATTGCAGCTGCAGCCAAAGAGGAGTTGTGGGAGTTTGACTCGGGGAATTTGAAGGCTTCCTCCATTGATAACCCAGTTTTCCGCTATCTTCAGAGGTGCATGGGGGTGTTGATCACTGGCAGACATGAAAGCGGAAAGGCGAGAGTGGGGGAGTTGTACGCCATTTACTGCATGCTGACGGGAGAAGAGTTCAGCTTTGCGGCGTTGGTCATGGATCATTGGAGGCATCAGATCAAGGCCTCCAAGGGCAACATTTGGAGCGGGGGATTGATTACCCCGATTGCGGAGCACGTGGGCATTGGTTTGACCCAGATTGAGGCACTCGAGGACGACAGCCGAGGACTTGGCACCGGGCTCCTGGTCAAGATGTTGATGCTCTCACCACGGGAGGCCGGTTGGTCTTTGCGGATGTCCAATGGGGACAGGTTCCCACTTCCACAGAGGGAGCTCACGCACGTCACAGATTATCACTTTCGTGATAACTGGTTGATGAGCACACCCGCCCACCTGCGGCTCATGGTCGGATCACATGGAGGACCCGGTACCTCTAGACTTCATCACCGACCGCTGACTTAGCCAGACCAACGACCGCCACAGACCCCCTGTAGAGCCCGAGGATGAGGAGCGCGATGGACGTGGAGAAGAGATTTCGGACCAGACCGGTGGACCGTCGTTCAACCACTTTGCAGGAGAGTCTTCATCTTCCAGGGTGGACCCGGCGATGATCTACCAGTTCATGCAGCAGCAGGCTGCTTGGCAGATGGAGGAGCACACCCGGCAGGCAGAGTTTCGCCATCACGTGACCACGAAGCTCAACAGCCTCGACATACAGATGCAGCGCCTCCTCCTGAACACCCAGCCTGACTCAGTCTACCTCCGCTGCCAGTTGGCAGCCCATTTCGCAACGCGCTATAACTGCAAGTGTACTGACCAATGCAGTGGGCAAGTAATAAATTATCGATCTCGAAGATTGCAAGATCGAAGTACAATCTAGCACTAACACATGAATACCGTACTACTATCTAGATAACCCGGTAAATGAGTTTGATTATTAATTTCCTAGATGAATATTAAAAAGGAAATAATTAAATAAGAATTTGTAAAACTTAATAAGAGATTAGGATCCCAGGGTAATCCACATTGAAGAGTAATCAAACAATTATTTATGCAATTCAATTCCAAGTTTAATTTCCAAAGATGTGAGTTAACCGCGACAATTATTATCAGGTGATCCTCCCGGACTCTAAACCATAATATGGAAATAAAAGATCATGTGACTCCTCCCGGACGTACAACAGACTTTTACTCTTGATTAAAACTTTAGATTTTTATAACCCTTCAAAGCACAATTTCCTCCCGGACAATTGCTCTAATAAATCTGATTTAATTGCATCTTAATTGATAATCTAGACCTCCCGGTTCAAAAACTATCAACTCGAATTACAATCAATGACCAGTATCTCGTAATTTATGAAAATCCCAATCTAAATCAGAACATCAATGAAAAAGGAAAATTAAATCGCATAACATATCGAATGAAACTCACAATGGTTCAAACCCTAGAATCCACAAGAAACTTAGCCAATCATGCTAAGTCCTAAGAAAACAAAGAAGTGAAGAGTCACGGAAAGTAAGAACATGAAAACTGAAAACCGTAATCTTCAATCTTTAAACTCTGAGCTGCTCTTCAAGTCTTCTCGGAATTCTCCTGCGATTTCTCGTCTCTCTCTGAGTGAAAATTAGGTGAAGGAACCTTTTTTCGTTCTGGGAAGCCCTATTTATACTTGGGGATCTTTTAAATCTTGAAAAGATATGATTTTGGGCCTTAGATTCGTCAGAATTTGTCAAAAACGCGCCAAACTCAGCAACCCATCTACCCGATCGGCGATCGCCGTTTGTGCAAAGTAGGTTGCCGAAGTCGCACCGAAGCAACCTGAAGAATTTACGAACTCGGCGACCCATCTGCTAACTCAGCGATCGCCGAGTACGTCATCGGGTCGCCGAGTTCGTGCCATGGGATAAAATGATTTTTCCCACATCAGCGACCCATTGGCAAACTCGGCGATCGCCGAGTGCGTCATTTGGGTCACCGATTACTCCACAAACGCAAAATCGACGAGCCTTTTTGTATTTTCTGACTCCTTCCTCTTCCCGATTTAAGTTAGCATCGATTGTCCCCCAGGGCACTTGACTAAATCTCAAAAATCAGCTCAATTGTGCATAAAATCTGCGTAAACAACCACAAACCAAACCAAACGTAATATTTCCTTGAAGAATAGAGATAATGCATGCAACTATCACGTAATACGTTAATCTGAGGTTTGTATCAGGAAAATGCACAAAGTGAGTGTTTATCAAACCCCCCAAACTTAAGCTATTGTTCGTCCTCGAGCAATGAAGAGAAACAAAAACAAGAACAGAATAAACACGAGGGGGTGCATTACTTGATCATCAGCTGTTTCAGACACAAATTGGGGTTGTAATTCCCACACCAACACTGCATCACTCATCAGTTTAGTGCAACAAACAATTTCAATCCAGGCCTCTAAAAGTCTGCTTCTCACAAGATATTGTATCACTCATATTTCGCTCGAATTGCAGAAAAAGGCAAGTGTATACTCTCAAATTATCAGCTGCACAACTTTCCTACCATAGGCTTGCTCATCGTCTAGACTCTCTACTGACTTTGGGAGTGCTAGGACAAAGATCAAAAAGGTCTTTATCTTGGGTTCTAATGTAGGCACATTGGTGATGGGTATGGGAAATTTGGCTAAAGTGACTAATTATTTACAACCTTATAACTCCCTCCACTTCGACTGTTCCTCATCTCATACCATTTGACGGAATCAACTGACACACATAACAATATACTTGTAACTGAAACAAATGCATCCCATAAAACAATTTAATAGGATTCGAACTCAACGATGAAACCAATATGAAAACTCTTGTGCATTATTTATTTACAGACAAAAATGCACACTCTAACAAATAATACCCTGCACTTCCGTGCAGAACTCGATTTTTATTTTTTATTTTTTATTTTTTTACACAAGTCACACTGACCACTTCACAATTACTGATGCACTGATTGTGCAACGTGCTTCTACTATACACTTGTTCATCAACAATGTTTAAACTGCTTTCCTATAACAAATCTACTTTCATCACCTAACATCTTTGGATACCCTTACAATTCCATCCACACCTCCTATCATCCGGGTTAAGAAGGAAAAGTTTTCAGGCTCAACTAGGCTAATGAAATGATGGCCTAAGATCATTGTGGCTTATGAAATGATGGCCTATCTTTGGAGTATGTATCGGGTTAGTGTTTGGGTTCATTGTGGCTTATGAAATGATGGCCTAAGATCATCTCTAAATCCTTGACACTCGCCTATACAGTTTTGAGCAAGAGACCAGAGCAAGTTCTAGAGGTGAAGTGCATAGCGACATACTCACAGTGAAACAAAACACAGGCTCAATTCTCACAGGCTATACGCTTATTTCAGAGGCCAGGATCAATTTTGTAACAGTCCACATCTTACCAATTCATGTGCAAGTTATCAGTATAGGTTATACGAGAAAGAAAACGTTGTCATCATAAACTTGATCAGTAATGCAGATAAAACAGTCAAGTGATTTCATTCCCTTCCACAATATTATTTCCCGATTACAGACCCAATCGTACGATAGATAAACAATTACAAATTCAGAAGTAACTAACACATAACTAAGAGCAATTAAAGTACATCAACGAAAGTAAAACAAATTAAATGGTTCATAATGCGGTAATCAAGTACAAATCAGCAGTAGATCAGGGCAGGTAAGAATGAAGCAGAAAATAAAATAGGAGGTGCACACATCGACCGATCCCCTCCCCCTCCCCCAAACTTATTCGATACAAAGGAAAGAATAAGTTTGTGGGAAGAAGATCACGGAGATGTGTGTGCGACCTCAATAACCTCACTGTGGTGGGGGCCAGTTATGCGGGAAACGCGCCATGAACTGTCTCATCTGATCTTCCGCCTCTCGCTGGCGTCGCCATTGTTCCTGCTCCCACTGAATGTGGCTCTGTTGCGCAGTCCATTGCTCTCTCTGCTCGTCCTCAAAAGATCTCCAAGCCGTCCACTCGCGCCTTTGCTCTTCCTTGAAATATCTCCGAGATGTGATTTTTCGGTCGTCATTGCCGGCGCGGAAGGTGGCCCCCGTGGGTATACTCCTCCTTTCAGTGGTCATCTCAAAGGTGGCAAGTATCTCCAAAGTATACCTCTTGTACGTCGGAGCGTCCAGCTCCAGAAGAGGAAGCCAACCAAGGTTTGCAAACAACTCCTTGACATTATCGTAGAGCCCCAAGTCCCGCAATGCGTCAGCATCCGCATAGCGGGTGCCTACCACCCCGCGTTCGGCTAATGTCTTAAATGTATTGAGCACTCCAACATCTATGATCCCTCGTATCCCATAATGGTCCGGATTGGTGCGGCGTTGTGGTGCCATAGAAACCTACAAAAGACTACTAAAAATCAAACCACGATAACATTGAATAATATGCATATAAACCTAATTTTAACTAAACCAAAGCAAATAAGATGGATTGACCCCAGACTTCAACAAAGTAACGATGCACTCAATTACTCCCCATACTAATCGAGGGCAAAGAGACCCACGAAACATCATTCAACTCCAAATTTCAAAAGCACCTCACCCACAATGAGGCCATGCCAATGATAAACACCCAAGTTCCCCAAACTAGTATGTAATCCGCAAATACAAGCATAAACCTAAAAATAAATATGCAAATACCAACAAAACATACGAATACCAAAATTATTCCCCCAAAACAGTTCAAAGAGGCAATTTATTGGCATAATTCAAGACAAAATTCAAAAACGAATGCAATGCACGAGATATAATGTAAATACAATGAATATGAGCCTCAACAACGATACTAAACATGAGAGCGATGCAAAAAAAGTACCTGAAATTCGACGAAAATTGAAAGGAGGGAGGAGAACCCAGATTTTTGGGGGTTACAACTTCCTGGGCGAAATTTGTCCGATTCACTCGAATAGGATTCTTGCAAATGTGATGGGTAAGTAGTGTGCAAGAGGGATTTGAGTGATTTTGCAAGATGAGGTCGGATTTTTAGAGAGAAGATTCGTGTGTGAGAGTGTTGGTGGAGAGGGTGTGAAAAAAAAATGAGAGAAGCAGCCCGTCGATGCGTTAAAATAACGAACTCGGCGACCCAAAAACCCGATCGGCGATCGCCGAGTTCGTGGCTGGGTCGCCGAGTTTGGGCCGAAACAATTTGAAGAAAAAGGCGAACTCGGCGACCCAACCGGCAACATCGGTGATCGCCGATGTTGATTTCGGGTGGCCGATTTCGGCCCGTACCTGTCCTCAGATTACGTAAAATTCGGCGGTCCAACGTCCCGATCGGCGATCGCCGATCGTGGAGTTGGGTCGCCGATTTTGTATTCCTCGACATTTTTCTGCATTTTGATCTCCTTTCCTGCACCCAAAGAACTCAACAACCAAAAGTGAACGTAAACTGTGGAAAATGGGGTAAACCAACTCAAAACAACAGCAAAAACAACGTAATTAACACCCAAACTGACTCTAAATTGAACAAAAATGAATAACGAAATCAAAGTTGGGTTGGGTTGCCTCCCAACAAGCGCTTTATTTACTGTCTGTAGCTAGACAACACCTAAAACACTTTCAATCATCAGAGAGATAAAGATCACAGAGAATTGCCACTGATTCAGATTGTAAATAAGTTTTCACCATATGACCATTAACAGTGAAGTGTTTGTCATTAGGTCCTATCAAGTCTAGTGTGCCATTAGCATTAACTTTATTAATAACATAAGGACCGGTCCATCTAGGCCTGAGTTTACCAGGAAATAATCAAAGTCGAGCATTAAAAACAAGTACCTGATCTCCCGGGTTGAAATTGCGGCTGCAAATATGCCGGTCATGAAACCTCTTGGCGCGCTCCTTGTACAGTTTGGAGCTCTCGTATGCCTCAGCCCGGAATTCCTCCAACTCCGTCAATTGTAGACATCGCTGCTCAGATGCAGCCTTCAAATCCCAATTAATCTTCTTCACTTCCCAGTACGCCTTGTGCTCTACTTCCACTGGTAAGTGGCATGCCTTTCCAAACACCAATTGGTAAGGTGACATACCAATTGGAGTCTTGAATGCGGTCCTGTATGCCCACAGAGCATCATCCAGATGAGTGGCCCAATCTTTCCTAGAGACCACAGATTTCTCTAGGATCTGCTTTATCTCTGTGTTTGCCAGCTCAGCTTGCCCATTGGCTTGGGGATGATTTGGAGATGTGATCTTGTGGTGAACTCCATATTTTGCCAGTAAAATCTCCAACCATCTGTTTTTGAAATGTGACCCTCCATCACTCAGCAGTGCACGTGGTGCTCCGAAATGGGTCAAGATGTTTTTCTGCAAGAACTTCAGCACCACCTTGGAATCGCTAGTCGCAGTGGGGATAGACTCTACCCACCAGGTCACATAATCCACAACCAAAAGGATATACTGATATCCATGGGACTTAGGGAATGGTCCCATGAAATCAATGCCCCACAAATCAAATGGCTCTATCTCCAACATGAATTTCTGTGGCATCTCATCCCTCTTTGAGATGCCCCCCGTCCTCTGACATCTATCACAGCTGGCCACGAATTTTTGGCAGTCGCGATAAATAGTGGGCCAGTAAAATCCACTGGTGAGGATTTTTACGACTGTCCTATTTGCCGCACAGTGGCCTCCGTAGGGGGACAAATGACATTCCCCCATTATCTTCTCTCGATCCTGTGCCCCAATGCATCGTTGGATCACCATATCGGCGCATCGGCGGTAGAGGAATGGCTCATCCCAGTAATAGAATTTACAGTCATGTAGAAACTTCCTCTTCTGATGGGATGTCAGATCAGGTGGCAAGACACCTGCAACCAAAAAGTTCACAAGATCCATGTACCATGGGTCTACTTCTTCCACAACAAACAGCTGCTCATCTGAAAACACCTCAGTAATCCGGATCTTCGGGTCATCTCCCTCCACCGGATTTTCCAGTCTAGACAGGTGGTCTGCTACCACATTCTCACAGCCTCTCCGGTCTTTAATCTCCATATCAAATTCCTGCAATAATAAAATCCACCGGATCAGCCTCGGTTTGCCTCCTTTTTCGCGAACAAGTATCGGATCGCAGCATGATCCGTGTCCACCACCGTCTTTGCCCCAACCAGGTATGCCCGGAATTTGTCGAATGCAAAGACCACAGCCAGTAGCTCTTTCTCAGTAGTAGTGTAGTTCACTTGAGCCTCATCCAGAGTCTTGCTAGCATAGTGAATTACTCGAAAGATCTTGTTCCTTGTCTGCCCCAGGGCGGCTCCAACTGCTGAGTCACTGGCATCGCACATCAAGACGAATGGCTCTGACCAGTCTGGTGAGATGAGAACTGGAGCGGTCGTCAGAGCCAACTTCAGTTTCTCGAAAGCCTGTAGACAATTTTTATCAAAAGCAAACTTGGCATCTTTCATAAGTAAAGCACTAAGAGGTTTAGAGATTTTCGAAAATTCCCTGATAAACCTCCGGTAGAAGCCTGCATGCCCTAGAAAGCTTCTTACTGACTTCTCATTGGTGGGCGGTGGTAGCTTAGAAATCGCCACAATTTTGGCGCGGTCCACCTCTAAACCTACAACAGAAACCTTATGGCCAAGAACAATACCCTCCTTTACCATAAAATGGCATTTTTCCCAATTTAAAACAAGGTTAGTTTCTTGGCAGCGCTGCAAAACAGTGGTCAGGTTTTCCAAACAGTTATCATATGAATGACCAAACACTGAAAAATCATCCATAAAAACCTCCATAATATTTTCTACAAGTCCACTGAAAATAGACATCATGCATCTTTGAAATGTAGCAGGGGCATTACATAATCCAAAAGACATGCGTCTATAAGCAAAAATACCATACGGACATGTAAAGGCAGATTTATGCTGGTCTTCTGGGGCTATCGCTATTTGGTTATATCCAGAATAACCATCTAAAAAATAGTAATATTCATACCCCCTAGCCTATCCAGCATCTGATCAATGAAAGGTAAGGGAAAATGGTCCTTACGTGTGGCACTGTTAAGTGCTCTGTAGTCGATGCACATCCTCCAGCCCGTGACAGGCCCGTGAGCAATCTCCTGACCATTGTCGTCCTTGATGACAGTCGTTCCCCCCTTTTTGGCCACCACTGGGGTGGGGCTCACCCATTCACTGTCTGATATGGCATATATCATCCCAGCATCCAAGAGTTTCATCACCTCCTTTCACACTACTTCCTGCATAATCGGATTCGGCCTTCGCTGCGGTTGCACCTTGGGCTTGTATCCATCCTCCAGTAAAATCCTGTGCATACAAATAGAAGGGCTAATACCCTTGATGTCAGATAGTGACCACCCAATAGCAGATTGGTGGTCTCTCAATACCTTCAGTAAACCTTCTAATTGACTAGGGGATAAAGTAGCAGAAACAATTACCGGATACGTGTCGTTCTCACCCAAATAAGCATACCTCAAGTGGTCCGGTAGAGTCTTCAACTCCAGCACAGGTGGCTCTTTCCTCTCTTCTTGCTGTATGGCTTTCTTGCGAGCCTCCTCTTCTTCTTCCTCGCTCCTTAGCTTCAGAAAGTGAGCGCTCTCCACATCATCCTTTATTCCTGCATTATCTAATGCTAGAACAGATTCTAGCAACTCATCACAAGCATCATACAGGTCATCTCGAGAATAAACAGAATTTTGCACCCCATAGTCTAAAGAATCAGTAGCAGTAAATGAAGGATCACAGGGATACAAAACCTGAACCATGTCGCACTCCTCGTAGCAGTCATCAGAGTCGTGTCTCTCCATGGCTTTGTAGACAAAGAATGTTATCTTCTCATCGTTCACCCTTAAAGTAAGCTCTCCCTTTTTAATGTCCAACAGGGCATCCACAGTATGGAGAAAGGGTCTCCCGAGAATTAGTGGGATATTGCGGTCCTCCTCCATGTCCAGGACCACAAAATCTGCAGGGAAGATAAATTCCCCAACCTTCACTAAAAAATTCTCAACCACCCCTTTAGGGTAGTTCACAGAGCGATCCGCCATCTGCAGCTTGATGGTGGTCGGTTTAATATCTCCAATCCGAAGTTTCTTGAAGATTGACAGGGACATCAGATTGATGCTAGCCCCCGAGTCACACAGGACGTTCTCAAAAGTCTGTCCGCCAATAATACAAGTGACGGAGAAATATCCCGGATCTGCTCTCTTAATCGGCATCTGCTTCTGAATAATAGCGCTGCATTCTGCGAAGATATTCACTGTCTCAAATGCCCCGAACGGCTTTTTCTGGGTTACCATGTCCTTCAAGAATTTCGTGTACCCAGGAATTGCTTGCACAACTTCAAGCAGAGGAAGATTAATCTGGATTTTTTTCATGTGCTCTAAAAACCTCTTGTATCTCTCCTCTTTTTGCTTTTTGGAAAAACGATGCGGATAGGGCACCGCTACAGGTCTTGTCGACTTGGAACTGTCTTCAGGACAGATTTCCTTGCTCTTTTGAGTCTGTTCTTCTTCAGGGAGAACAGGAGCGGGCTGTGCAACTTCAGGTTGCACAGGTGGTGTATCAACAGGCATTGATGGGCCTTCATATCCCTTCCCACTGCGAGTGGTAATGGCGTTGCAGTGGTCCTTGGGATTTACAACGGTGTTACTGGGGAATTGTCCTGGAGTGTGCTGGTTGCCAAGTGCATTAGCTATCTGGGAAATTTGTGTATCCATCTGCTTCATGTGTTTTCCCATTTCCCCCATGTTATTCTGCAGCGGAGAGATTTCTCCGTCTGTCTTCGTAGTCTTAGCATTGGAGACTGTGATGAATTGTGTCAGGAGCTCCCTCATGCTTGGTTCCTTTGTTTCATTTGCTGCTCCATGATTTGCAGCGAACCCAGGTGGAGGCTGCAGAGCATTGTTCGGATTCCCATAAGAAAAGTTGGGATGATTCCGATTGTTGGGATGATACACTATGTTCCCCTGCGGATACCCTCGATTGTTGTTGAAGTTTCTCTGATTCACATAGTTTGCATCCTCCATTTGCATCTCATTCCCCTGCTCATAACCTTGTTGCGGGAGGTTATTTTCCAACTTAGCAATGCGGTTCTCCAGTAATTTAGTGGAAGCAGCCACTTCTTTCCTCATCAACTTGATCACAGCAGCTATGTCTCCAGTGTCATCAACTGCTGCTATCCTGTGATCTCCCCTATTTGCTGGCCAGTTGTACTCACTTTTCGCCATTACTTCCAGTAAAGCTAACCCTTCCTGCGGTGGTTTAGCAGTCAGTGACCCTCCAGCTGAAGCATTCACATGCTTCTGGGTCTCCCTGTCCAGCCCCTTGTAGAAATGACACATCTGCTGCTTTTCAGAAAAACCATGGCAAGGGCAGGAGCGCAAGAGATCCTTGTAGCGTTCCCAGGCCTCATACAATGACTCTCCAGAAAACTGCCTGAACTGTGAAATCTGGGTCTGTAGCTGAATAGTTTTACTGGGTGGGAAGAACTGAATCAAGAACAGCTTGCATAGTTCCTCCCTTGTTGAGATCTCGTTGCAGTTCAGAGTCATGTACCACGATAGCGCTCTGTCGCACAGTGTGAAGGAAAACAGGCGCAGCCGAACATAGTCAATAGGCACCTGATTCTGCTTAACTGTATCACACAGCAGCAGGAACCTCTGAATGTGTAGATGAGGATCCTCGGTGGGCATTCCCCCATACTGATTCTGTTGAGCTGTGTGTATCAGACCAGTCTTCAGCTCAAAATTTGGTGTATCCACCTTCAGTCCAAAATCTGTATTACGATGCCTATCAGTCATCGGCTCGTACATCTCATCAATGGTGGGTAGTCGAGGTACTTCAGGAGCCTGGCGCTCTTAAAGTCTTAGATTCATTTCTTGTAGCTGCCTCTGCAACTCAGCTATCTGTGCCGCCTGATCGTCAGCCATAGTGAACGCTAACTTTCTTCGCGCAGTGTTTCTTCGGCAGGTGGATTCGATCTCCGGATCTAAAGGTTCAGGAGGTGGACCTTTTGACCTGGTTTGCATATACTACCTGCAAGGAAACAGATCGTGAATAGCACAGAGAAGAAACAGAATAAATGTGCGTAAAATAGAATCTAGAGTAGATAGCGTAATATTGGAGCTAGTGTAAATTGTAAATCTGTGCAATCCCCGGCAACGGTGCCAAAAACTTGGTAGCCCGTTTCGCAACGCGCTATAACTGCAAGTGTACAGACCAATGCAGTGGGCAAGTAATAAATTATCGATCTCGAAGATTGCAGGATCGAAGTACAATCTAGCACTAACACATGAATAACGTACTACTATCTAAATAACCCGGTAAATGAGTTTGATTATTAATTTCCTAGACGAATATTAAAAAGGCAATAATTAAATAAGAATTTGTAAAACTTAATAAGAGATTAGGATCCCAGGGTAATCCACATTGAAGAGTAATCAAACAATTATTTATGCAATTCAATTCCAAGTTTAATTTCCAACGATGTGAGTTAATCGCGACAATTATTATCAGGTGATCCTCCCGGACTCTAAACCATAACATGGAAATAAAAGATCATGTGACTCCTCCCGGACGTACAACAAACTTTTACTCTTGATTAAAACTTTAGATTTTTACAACCCTTCAAAGCACAATTTCCTCCCGGACAATTGCTCTAATAAATCTGATTTAATTGCATCTTAATTGATAATCTAGACCTCCCGGTTCAAAAACTATCAACTCAAATTACAATCAATGGCCAGTATCTCGTAATTTATGAAAATCCCAATCTAAATCAGAACATCAATGAAAAAGGAAAATTAAATCGCATAACATATCGAATGAAACTCACAATGGTTCAAACCCTAGAATCCACAAGAAACTTAGCCAATCATGCTAAGTCCTAAGAAAACAAAGAAGTGAAGAGTCATGGAAAGTAAGAACATGAAAACTGAAAACCGTAATCTTCAATCTTTAAACTCTGAGCTGCTCTTCAAGTCTTCTCGGAATTCTCCTGCGATTTCTCGTCTCTCTCTGAGTGAAAATTAGGTGAAGGAACCTTTTTTCGTTCTAGGAAGCCCTATTTATACTTGGGGATCTTTTAAATCTTGAAAAGATATGATTTTGGGCCTTAGATTCATCAGAATTTGTCAAAAACGCGCCAAACTCGGTGACTATCTACCTGATCGGCGATCGCCATTTGTGCAGAGTAGGTCGCCGAAGTCGCGCCGAAGCAACCTGAAGAATTTACGAACTCGGCGACCCATCTGCTAACTCGGCGATCGCCGAGTGCGTCATCGGGTCGCCGAGTTCGTGCCGTGGGATAAAATGATTTTTCCCACATCGGCGACCCATTGGCAAACTCGGCGATCGCCGAGTGCGTCATTTGGGTCGCCGATTACTCAACGAACGCGAAATCGACGAGCCTTTTGGTATTTTCTGACTCCTTCCTCTTCCCGATGCAAGTTAGCATCGATTGTCCCCTAGGGCACTTGACTAAATCTCAAAAATCAGCTCAATTGTGCATAAAATCTGCGTAAACAACCACAAACCAAACCAAACGTAATATTTCCTTGAAGAATAGAGATAATGCATGCAACTATCACGTAATACATCAATCTGAGGTCAAAAATGAGCAAATTTGTATCAGGAAAATGCACAAAGTGAGTGTTTATCACCAGTGTGAGCGCCAGGATCGCCGGCGGAGACTTCCCGTGTGGCCATCTCCCGATGTAGTGATGGAGGATCCTCCGGAGGAGGAATGAGGTACCGCTTCCTTTTTTCCTATCTTACTTTCAATCTTGTCCACTCCTTCGAGTGAAACAAGTTTGGGGGATGAGGATCAAAAAGGGAAATGTTTGTTTTATTTTTATTTAGTTATGTTATTTTATTTTATTTTCTATTTTTTTTCCTTTTGTTTTCGATTTTTTTTCATTTTTGTTTTTTTTTGAACCATAACCATCCTTGTTCTTTTGCTTCAGTGTGAACAATTGCTCTCTGCAAGGCTTTTCACCCAAATTAGTATTTTGAACTCTTGATTTGTGGTACTTGTTCTGAATTGAATAGTCTTGAGCATTGTTTTAGGAGGCTTTTGAACATAGGGCAGTCAGAACTACTTTTGATTATGTTGGTGTTGAGAATGATGACTTGTCTTTCCTTGAATGAGAATTGTTGATTGATAATCGAGATATTTGCTGATTGAGAATGATAATCTATGTGATAGAGTAGCCGATGATATGAGCTATTTTTCTTGATAAGTTGATCTTTGAAATATAAATTTTTGCATGATAACTGTTCAAAATTGGGTAATTACTGAGGAGTAACGAAAATTTCTACCCTGTGTGAAATTTGAGCCATCTTTTCGTTTGATGAGTGACAAGGTTATTAGACTTACTTCCTGGAATTTGACGAATTTCTCTCTTAAGATTGCATTAAGTGTGGTAATAGGGTGAAAATGATTTTAGGCATGTTCTTTCGTAGCCCATCTCCCATACAATAATCTTTAATTTCCACTTGTAGTCCCTTTGAGCCTTGAATAAATTTTTCTTTGATTAGAAGGGTTGGTGAATAAGAGGATTGTGATTTATTGGATGGTGTGATTGTGGGATTGTGATGTGAGGCCGTGTGCAAAAAAAAAAATAGGGGTTCTCATGGGTAAATTAAGAAAAAAAAGTGAACATCGGTGAAAAAGAATGAAAAGAGAAGAGAAAAATGAGAAAAATTCATATGTTGTAGTTCACAACAGTCAAAATAAAGTTTTAAGGACCCTGAAAACTATAAAAGAGAATGAACAAGAATGTGCATGAAAAGAAAAAAAATTATGTGGTTATGATATGCTAAGGCCATGTGTTCAATTGCAATATTCTATGTCACTTAGCCAAATATATCCCACCTTTTAGTTAAGCCACATTACACCCAAATAAAGACCTTTCTGATTCCCCAAAAAGCCACACTAACAAGCAGTGGAGAGATGAGAAATTTGTCAAACCTATGGTGAGGTAAACTAAAACTTTGAATGAGTGAATTTCAAGACCTTTACTTGATTAAACGATGAGTGAAACACTGCCCTGTGAGGTTCCTCCTCAATAATTTAACAATGAGAATTTGTTTGGATTGCATAATTTATGTGAATAAGTGATACTTAGATTGCAAAATAAGCTTGTGAGGAATTGCACACTTTTATCTGCATCTGATTCGATTTCTTTTCTGTGAATTGATCGAGGACGATCAATGGTTTAAGTTTGGGGGAGTTGATAAGTTAGGATTTTTACCAACTTATCTAGTTGTTCTTTGACTAATTGTGTGATGTTCAGACTGTTTTTAGTGTCTTTTTCATGCATGGATTGGCTTTTGTGCTCGTAATGTCGTGTTTGATGAATCATGCAGGTTTTTAGTCGAAAATAGGGAATAATCTGAATTCAAGTCCAGGTCCACGTCGATCGATGCCAGGGCACGTCGACCGACGTCGAAATTGAAGTGGAGTGATTGATGAGAGGAAGGAGTGATCGACGAAGGCTGCAAAACAAAGCTCACGTCGATCAACGCCAAGGCATGTCGATCGACGAGGGTGTTTCAAAGGCGTCGATCGATGCTGATTTCCGACGATCGACGCGAATGCAGGTTTTCCTAATCTGAGTCTGATTTGAAGATAGAGACATATCTAATTCTAGATGATGTTTGATACATCTTTCATTATTATGAATAGCCATGTAAAATTCAAAATTTAGTGGAAAATCAACATAGCAATTAAGAGTTTTTAGAGTTGAAGAATTTAGAAGATTTCCAAGAGTTTTTAGAGTTTATGATTGAAGACAGAATTTTGTGGGAAGACATTCAGACCCAAGTTTTTATGCAATTCTGATTTTATTTTTCTATGATGAATATTGCTATGAATATGTGTAACTAACTTCCTTCTCAGATTCTAGGGTTTCGAATTATCATTGTATGCATGTTTGGTTAATTGATTAATTTCCCTTTCCCTTCGTAGTTTGTGAAATCTGTGTTTATTCATAATCTTGAGTTTGCTGGCCACATCTTAGGATTAATTAGTTGATTACTTGAGACGTAACTGTAATAGTTTTCAATGGAAAGAGATTTTCACAATATAATTTGTTTTCTTATCGTAACTGAAGGAGATAAGTTATAGGAATAAATCTGTAGATCTTTGGAGTTAGTTAGTTCATCTTGAGACCGAGCGGAGATAGATAATTGACTAATCTACTTTATGAATTGTCCAACAAAGAAGTTCATAATATTTTTCTGATGTTTCACTACGAAGAGGAATTAAATTGGGAATTAATCAATTCATTTATCCATGTCATACTTGATAGGTAGATATCCCTAGAATCTGTACTTCTCATAATCTTTCATCACAAGTATCTTAATTTCCTGTTTAATTTTTATGTGCAAATATTACAATTTTTCGTAATAAACAAAACCCCAAAAATCTGATTTTCCCTAACCAGTGTTTTGAGAGCTTGTGATTTAGTACTTAAGGCTTTTCGTTATTTCATTCCCTGTGAGATCAATAATTTTTATTTGCCGCTATATTATTAGCTTTGCTAAGTCGCTAGTAAAATAATTTAGCGATTAGTGAACAAGTAATCAGAGTTTAGAAAATTTAATGATACCAAAGTTCTAACAAAAGACAATGAATTTAGCAACGAAAATTCATCAATGAAGTATGTAAATGAAGATTCACATTTTAGCATCTAATTATCACAAAAGGTGAGTCTTCAGCTCCACTACTCTGCTACCTCGTACTCTGCTTCAATTCTTCATTTGACCTGTGCATATTAGAAATAATGCAAGGGGCTAAGTACAAATTGTACTTAGTGAACACATGCCCGAAAACATACATATATAATTTTATCATGCCTTTTTATCGGGTCGCACATGGGGTTTTCACTTGGAAATCCTCCCATGGCACCAAGACATTTTATGAATGAGCTAGCTCTTTTACAAAGTTAAACAATCTGCAAAATCATGTGATTGGGAGGTGGTCTCCTACCACAGTCACGATGCTAGTTCGAGTAGGGCGCGACCCCTAACAAATCAGCATCATAGTGCACTGTCAATTTTTCATCTTGCTCATTCGAATGAGAGATAGAAAATAAGAACTCAGATGAAAAATTATCTTGAATGATATAGATGGTGAATGTTTTTTATCTCTTATTGCAACTGTTGGTCCCGGATTATCAGGGTATAACTTGGCAGCGGAAAATGTGGTTAATCGTTTCTTGCACTCTGCTGGTTACTCAGCTGACTGGGACCTTGTCAGCTGGTAAGTCAACTTGCACTTTGCGTACTGGCTCGTCAGCTGGTAGCTCAAGACTTAGAATATTTTTAGCCTTGTTTGCACAGTTATATCAGTTTTCAGATATACACCAGCACTTGGGTGCTGGGTTTTAAATCAGTATGAAATGCAGAAAGCTGATAAAAGACAAAGGATTTATAGTGGTTCGATCAACTGATCTACGTCCACTCTCCAGTCGTAGCACTGGAAATTTCACTAAGAGTAATCGGGTACAAGCGTCCTACGATCTATCTCTAGCTGGTGAATGCCTCGTCCACCAGTTCACTAGATCAACCGCTCCCGGCCTTGTCCTTCTTCAACTCTGATCAGCTGGTGGAGTGCGAGCACGTCACTTCAACCTCCACAGCTTCACTGGGTGTTTAGTTCTCCCAAGAACGTATCTTCTCAATACGGCAAAAGCCCGTAATAACTCAAGTACTGGCTGGCACAAGAGCTGCTGTGAACTTCCTCGGAGGAGAAAGAACACCAAAGAGACCAGTAACTTACAAGCTGGAAGCTTGAAGTCTCGTGTTTGATAAATCAACACACGGATAGCCTTTAGAAAGGCCTCGAAAGTGTTCTGCTTGCTTGCAATAAAGTTTCTGACTTTCGGTAGATGAGCGAGAGAGAAGAGTATTGAATGTTGATGGATGCAAGCGTCTTAAATGTTGGTAGTTCCGACCTATTTATAGACGCGGGATCCCATTCAAATCTTCTAGCCGTTTGGACACATCCGGAAAAGGTCTCTGTCCTCGCATGTCCTTCAGACGGCGGCAGGTAGGAATTTCCGGAAAGCGCCATGCTTTTGTCCACTTTATCTGACATTGATCTCTTTATGTCAGAACGGCACTATTCGTCAGTACGAGGAATCGTAACTGGTGTCTTGAACTGATAGACTTTAAGGTATCCTCCCTTAAAGTCATACTTTGTCAGTTTATTCCTCAGACGAATCTTCTTTTTGTCTCTAAGACTCTGGGAGAGAGAATCTGGAATTCTGCTGGTAACATCCGACTGGTAGATCATTCTGGTGATCTTGTGCTGGCAGTCTCTGCAGGTGACTTGCGTTGGCACAATCTAAGTCTACCAATATGTCTGATGTTAACCCTTTCTTGGAATCTCCCATGGCTGGTGGCTTCACCGCTGGTGAATAGTGTCAGTGAGAACACCTATTCTGCTGGTAAGGTTTGTCAGCCGCCTGCTGATGAAAACCTTCCCAACTGGTGAACAGTAACCAGTCATTAGCTCTTTCTCATGCTGATGAACAGTGTCAGCACGAGTCTTTGTCAGCCGCCTTCGGATGAGACTTTCCCAACTGGTGAACAGTAGCCAGTGGTAAGTACATCTCATGCTGGCGAACAGTAGCCAGCATGAGTCTTGATCAGCTGCGACTTACAACTCAAAAGACCTAAACAGGACTTTACATTTGAGACTAGAGCTATTCTAGAGACAAACTGACGCTGGTAGGACTTAGGATTTGATCCACCAAAACACCAAAACTAGGATCTAAACAAGTAGCTACTGGGGAAAGGAAACTTAGCCAAATTTCCCAACAGCAACTGTTGGAAATAAAAATATAAATTACTCTGATCCATTACACTGAAAAAAAATTCATAGGACATATATGAAAATCAACTAATTTATGAATATTAAAAAGAAAAAATAATACCAACCAAAAATATTACAAAAACACCAAATTAAAAAAATACGCTGAAGAGATAAAGTAATTAATAAAGAATAAATAATAGTAACTGTCATATAAATAATGTACCATCTACATGGTAAAAAATCAGTAAGATTTACTCTCTCTTGGCGAGATTTTTGTTTCTCCCAAGTATCCAAAATCGCAACAACCTGCACGCCGCCCTTCCTCCCAACTGTGGGCGACTGCGCTGCACATCACGATCACCGCGGTTGTTTGAGATATGCGAAGAGAGGAGAAATTGTGTGCGCGGCCTACGGGCTCTCACCCGCGTAGCCACGCGTTCACCGACGAACCACCATCCAACGCCGGCAAACCACCGTTAATAATGTGACATGAATGAGAAGATGCAGGGAAGGAAAAAAGGTTACTATCGTGAAATAGAAAACCAGTTATGGAAATTAAATCACAATCTAATTTAATGGGATTCATTGAAAATATGGTTCATATTCCTTAAATATACTAATTATCAAAAGAAGAAATGACCCTTAATAAACCAAAATAAGGAAAGAAAAAATAAAATAACATAATCTGGGAAAAAATTAGGACCACAAGATCAAAACAATTAAGGGATGAGATTTTCCCTTATATAACATAGGGAGGTGGGTAACATATGATCACACACACACACACACACACACACACACACACACATATATATATATATATATATATATATAGGGAAGTGATTGCATGAGATTTCCTTTTACCATGTAAACATAAGAACCAATCTCGGTCATTGAAATTAGTTATCCAACGCTCAAAGACTAAATAAATTTTGACTTCATTATAGTGTAGTAAAACATGCGTTGGGGTAATTTTGTACTCCCTCCGACCCGGTTAATTAGGCCTTTTCTTTTTGGCACGAAAATTAAGAGTTATGAGTGTAGAATGAGTTAGTGGAATGAATATTTTATTGTTGAGTGTGAAAAGGTTACCATTTTCGGAAAGGGGCCAATTTAGTTGGGACGCCCGATTTGGTAAGAGGGCCTATTCTGCTGGGACGGAGGGAGTATTATTTTTCTCTCTCCTCTAAAATTATCCTAAATATTTAAATAATCATAACTCCTTTGATTTAGATTATTTTTTCATGTATCATATATCAAATTAAAAGTAATTTAATTATCTTTCAAACGAAGTCCCTATTGCATATGTTTCGATTTAAAAATCATCGTAAAAAAATGAAAATTAGTGATTATATGCATAATTTTCGTAACAATACACAAATTCTTATACAATGAATGAAATTTCACAATATAATGTAAGAAGTTATATTATATAATGCAAAACATGATAGATAAAATGCAATATATTTTTTCTTGCGAGATCAACAAAAAATTGAAATTCATTATCTTTGCATACTGTAGTTGTTAGAAATGTTGATCATACATTACTTGTTTTTAATTATGTATTTTTTTGTTATATTATATAAATGTATATAATGCATGTTTGTTATGTATATAATGAATATTTGCTAGGTATATAATGCATATCGAGTTGATATGTGAGTGAAATGACCAATTTATTTATATGTTTGAGTGCTTGTTTGTGTTCATTTCACCCACATATCATAGGTCTTGTTATTTTTTTGTCTCATTTTCGTGTTTTGTCGTGTTGATGTTGTGTAGGGAAGGAAATGTGTATTTTTCATCATTTTTGTCCATTTTTTGTGAAATATCGACCCGAATCGTGCACAAGCTTTGGAAATATCAACCGGATGGAGCAAAGGAGCAGCAGGGGGATTACAGAGCCAAATCCCGGTTTGGACCAGGTTGGGTTTGGTTGAGATTTGCCTCAGTAGGACAGATCTCAACCAAACCCTGTAGAGCTCGGTCGGGATTTGCTCTACAAAGGCAAATCCCGGTCAAGCTGATTTCATTCAGAATGAAATCATGCTTGCTGTTTTGGTAGTTTTTCAGTTTTGAAGCTTTCGGGTCGAGCTGATTTTATCCGGGGCAAGGTCGGGGTCTAATAACTCAATATAAAAGGTGGAGAAACGCATTAGGAATGAGCTTTTGGCAAAACTGAAGCGGTTATTCACTAGATTTTCACTTCCCACTCTCTCAAAACCTCATCCAAGGTGGATCTAAGGCCAATCCAATCCAATTGGAAGAGATATGAAGATCAAGGCATTGATCAAGACCAAATCCACTAATTTGGTGAAAATTTCTAACTAGCTTTTACATTGTAATGAATGTGTGTAATTTTTCTATTCAATTGAACCGAATCAAAGGTATGTGTAGTTAAATTCTTTGGGATATTGGTTGAATAAAGCATTGGATTGTTTAATTGAGTTTGAATTGTATGTTTACCTTCACCTATTTGATTGCACTCACTAGAGCCTTTATCTTAATCACATAGTGTAGGCATTAACCAACTATGTGTGTGATAGGCACCAGAATTGTAGCCAACATGTGGATCTAGATGTCGTGAGTATTGTAGATGCATATAGGTTTTGATCCAATCCCTATGCGGAGATTGCCTAATGGTCGATAATCTACAGTCTATTTCGAGTGGAGTTAGGTGCAATAACCTAACTTTTTTAGTATCTAGTTATATCAACTCCAAATTCGCCGGTGCTAAGGGGGTTAGGAAGCTGATAAGCTCGAATTTTGACTCACTTATCGATATTATTTTCTATTGTTTATTTATTTTTATTGAGTTTATTTATATATTTAGAGGATGAGTGTATTTTAAAGGGTATTATGTTTTCCATGGTGTGTTTTTACAGGTTTTAGGCCAAATTCAATGAAAACCCGTACCTAAAGCAGTTGATTTTCAAGGAAACAGTCAAAAATTCTTCCACGCTTGGAATATGAGCTAATATATCATGGAAATGGAAATATATTTGAGTTATATTTCCAATGCAACAGGAATCGGGTCAATCGGAGTTCGGGAGCAAAAGTTATGACCAAAACTGTGAGACTGCGCAGAAGGATCGAAGGGGGGAAAAAAGGTCTCTATTTTGACCGATGTGAAGGCCACTCGACCAATGCAAGGTCATCTGCGTTGACCAATGCAAGATCCATATCGACTGATGCAGACCCAAAAAAAGGAATTTTCGAGACTTTTTTTGGTTAAATCACATTTTTAGCTCTAGATCCCAAATTATACACATCTACCTCTGTAAATACCCATATAGCTTGAGTTTAGAGAGGATTCAACTAGGGAATTCATTATTAGAGAGGATTCAGTCATTATTCAGCCCTTAGTTTAGTTTTTATTCAAGTTTTATGAGATTGAAGACTTGAACAACCTTTATTTTTATTGTAAGTTTTTATCATGCAATTTAATAATATGTTTCTTGTGTTTGTTTCCATCATGAGTGGCTAGAAACCCTAGCAGGTTCTAGGGCTATGTGTAATTAATCATGTTTGCATGTTAGATTAATCAACTCGAATTGTAAGATTTCAATTCCTGAATTTAATTGATAGAATTTAGGATTGATGATGAATCGAGAGATGAAATTGATTTTATATTCATAGTTGTTAATTGAAAGATCGAGAGGAGAAAATTAATAACAGGAAGAGGAATTGATATAATTGTTTTTTTGTCTCAAAAGGAAGATAATTGATTGTAGGGATTAAATCTGATATTTCTATTGAGGTTGATTATTATTGTGTTCTTGAGACCAACCAAGCATAAATAGTCACATGACAGTGACCTAAGTTAAAATTGCCTAATCAAGGAATTTTTAATAATTTATTTGATTTCCCAATATTGTAGAGTTCATTATCTTGCATGTATTCTGATTGATTATTTTCCCTTGAATCTATGTCTCTTTATATTTGTTTTCAAAACCCTTTAAATTCCTGCATTGTTATCTTTAAATTTCAAAACCAAAACCCAATTTTCAGTTTACTCAAACAATAAATCTTAGACCTATAGTTAGTACATGAGATAATTTTGTTGCACAATTCCTCTGGGTTCGACTACCTCTGGGTATTATATAAATTTATTTGCTACTGTATTTGCAATTAATCTATAGATTTTACAGTGATCAGATTTGCGCCGTTGCCAGGGAATTGTTAGATTTTATCTTATTACTAATTTATTTAATGATTAATTGGATTGAGTTTTTATTTTATTTTATTTTATTTTATTTTTCTGTTTGTTTGCGTGTGTTGGTGTTGAGTTTTGTATTTTGTTTCAACCGACGCACGTGCCGCGTCGGTCGATGCGGAAGATTTTTCGCGTCGGTCGATGATAGCGCGTTTCACAACGCGCTATAGCTGCAAGTGTACAGACGACTGCAGTGGGCAAGTAATAATTTATCGATCTCGAAGATTGCAGGATCAAAGTATAATCAAGCACTAACATATGGATACCGTACTACTATCTAGACAAAATTGGTAGATAAGTTTGTATATTAATTCCTAGGCAATATTGAAAAGCAATATTTAATAAAGCAATTAAAATTATTAAGTTTAGAAAATTTATTGAGAAACTAGGATTCCAGGGCAATCCACATTGAAGAATAATCAAACAATTATTTACGCAATTCAATTCCAAATTTAATTTCCAAAAACGTGAGTTAATCGCGAATGTGTTATCAGGTGATCCTCTCGGAGTCTAAACTATAACATGGAAATAAAAGACCTAGTGGCTCCTGTCGGACGTACAAAAGACTTTTATTCTTGATAAAACCTGAGATTTTTTTTAACCCTTCAAAAGTTCAATTTCCTCTCTGACAATCGTTCTATTAAATATAATTTATCTGCATCTTAATTGATAACCTAGACCTCTCGGTTCAAAAACTATCAATTTGAATCACATTCAATGGCCAATCTCATGCAATTAACGAAAACCCAGATAAAATCAGAACATCGATGGAAAAGGACAATTGAATTACATAAAATATTGAATGAAAATCTATAATGTTTCACACCCTAGAATCCACAAAGGACTTAGCCAATCATGCTAAGTTCTAAGAAAACGGAGAAATAAAAAATCATAGAAACGAAGAACATGAAAATCAAAAACCCGTGATCTTCAATCTTCAATTTCTGGAGTACTCTTCAAGTTTTCTCTATTCCCCTGCGATTTCCAATCTCTCTCTATTCTAAAATTATGTGAAGGAACCCTTTTCAGGTCCTGGGAAGTCCTATTTATACTTGGATATCTTCAAATCTTGGGAAGATATGATTTTGGGCCTCAGATTCGTAAAAATGCGTCAAAATCGGCGACCCAACATACCCGATCGGCGATCGCCGAGTACGTTAATTGGGTCGCCAATTTCGCTTCGAAATCAACATGAAAACTTCTCAAACTCGGCGACCCATCCACAAAATCGGCGATCGCCGAGTTTGTCATTTGGGTCGCCGAGTTCGTGCCGTGGGATAAAAACAAAATTCCCACTTCGGCGACCCATCTACATGCTCGGCGATCGCCGAGTGTGTCATTTGGGTCGCCGATATCGTCACAAACATGAATTCGGTGTGGCTTTCGGTAATTTCTAACTTCTTCCTTTTCCCTATGCAAGTTAGCATCGATTGGCCCCAGGTTACTTGGTTAGATCTCGTAAACAACTCGACTGTGCATGAAATCTGCATAAATAACCACAAACCAAACCAAACGTAATATTTCCTTAAAGAATAAAGATAATGCATGAAAATACCACATAACAATCCAATCTGAGGTCAAAAGCGAGCTAATCTATATCAGTAAAATGCACAAAGTGAGTGTTTATCAACACCCAAACTTAAACTATTATTTATCCTCGAACAATGAAGAAAAACAAATAAAAGAAAAAGATAAACACGAGGGGTGCATTAATTGATCATTAGCTGTTTCAGACACGAAACGGGGTTGTGATTCCCACACCAACACTGCATCACTCATCAGTTTAGTGCAAACAAAACAATCTCAATCCTGGCTTCTAAAAGTCTGCTTCTCACAAGAAAGTGTATCACTCAAATTTCACTCAAATTGTAGGAAAGGCTAGTGTATACTCTCAAATTGTCAGCTGTACAACTCTACAACCATAGGCTTGCTCATCGTCTAAACTCTCCACTGACCGTGGGAGTGCTAGGACAAAGATCAAAAAGGTCTTTATCTTGGGTTCTAATGTAGGCACATTGGTGAAGGGTATGGAAAATTTGGCTAAGTGACTAAATAATTACAACCTTATAACTCCATTCACTTCGACTATTCCTCATCACATACCATTTTTAGGAACCAACTAACTCAAACAAAAAAAAACTATAACAGTAACTAAAACAGACGCATCCCATCAAGAGTAATTCAATAGGATTCAGACTCAATGCTAAAATTATCTACAAAACTCTTGTGCATTACTAATTTTAAGAGACAATTATGCACACTCTATAAAACCAACACAAATACCATGCACATTTTGTGCATTACTCGATTTTTTTTATATTTATATTTTTTTATTTTTTTTTAAACAATTCTTTTGGACATATATTACACTGACTTGTTCACAAATACTGATGCGCTCATTGTGCACTGTACTTATACTAACATACTTGTCCATCAAAAGTGTTTGGACTACTTACATATAAAGACTCTAATTTCACCACCTAACATTATTGGATACCCTTACAATTCCATCCACACCTCCTATCATCCGGGTTAAGAAAGAAAGGTTTTCAGGCTCAATTGGGCTAACAAAGGAGTATGTGTCGGGTTAGTGATTGGGTTCATTGTGGCTTATGAAACGATGGCCTAAGATCATTTCTAAATCCTTGACACTCTCCTATGCAATTTTTGAGAAAGAAACCAGAGGAAGTTCTAGTGATCAAGTGTACAGCGACATACTCTCGATGAAACAAACACAGGCTCAATTCTCACAGGCTATAAGCATATCTTAGAGGCCAAAATTAATTTCGTAACAGTCCACACCTTACCAATTTATGTACAAGTTATTAGTATAAGTCTCACGAGAAAGAAAACGTTGTCATCATAAACTTGATCAATAATGCAGATAAAACAACCCAGTCATTTCATTCCCTTCCAATATCAGAATTCCCGATTACAGGCCCAATAGTAAAAGAAAAAGAAGCAACTAAAAGTTCAAATAGCCTAATCTACTCTAGCAAAACAAATAACCAAAAGAAAATAAAATGGATCACGGTGCGATAGTCTTAAATTCAAATCCAGTACAATTAAAGCAGTTAGAGGTGAAACAGAAAAGAAAAAGGGAGAAATACACATCGATCGATCACATCCCCCTCCCCCAAACTTATTCGATACAAAGGAAAGAATAAGTTTGTGGAAAAAAGATCACAGAGATGTGTGTGAAACCTCAATGGAATCTCACTGTGGTGGGGGCCAGTACTGTGGGAAGCGAGCCATGAACTGGCACATCTGCTCCTCAGCTGCCTGCTGCTGCTCCCATCGTGCCCTCTCCAGCGCAAAGTGCTACTCCTGGGCTGTCCAGTGCTGGCACTGCTCATCCTAGAAGGATCGTCGGGCCGTCCACTCCTGACGCTGTTCGGCCTCGAAGGTATGGCGCTCAGTGGCATATGTATCATGGGCTGCTGTGATGGCCTGAAGTTGGGTGTTCCAGTCCCCCCACTGCTGCTCCAGCTAGCTCATTCTCCGCTCGAACGCCACACAATGTGTGCAACACTCGTAGTAGGCCAAGGACTCCCCCTGGTTCTATCTGGAGGATCCGCCCCTCTCCCTGCGGCGAGGCTGCTCCTCGTGCTGCTCGCGATCTGTCTCCTGCTCACTAGCTCCAACATCCTCGTGATGTGGCTCCTCGAACTCAGGGTTAGGATTTTGCCTGCGGGCCTCCTCAGCGGCCTGAATAGCTTCCAGATGTGCCAGTGTGTCTAGCTTCCAATTGTTACGGTACTGACGAATCCCTACATTAGTGAGCTAGGGATTCGGCAGTGGGAAGAATGGAGGGTTGTGCTGACAGAACAGATACGGAGGGTGCACCGAGTGGATGAACCAGAGATCAACTAGTTTTGCCAGATTAAGTTTTGTCACCGGCTCGGCCTGCTCTCCAGAGGTGTCAATCTCCATCGAGTACAAAAGTGAGGTGCAATGGCCCCCGATGCATATACTCCCTCTCGTGGCCGCCAAAATCCGGTTGGACTGCATCAGGAACAGTTGAGCGAAGTTGAGATGCTCCTGATGCAGCATACAGTAGATAGCCATCAGCTCCACATCCCTCAAGGAGCTGTTCTCCTTCGTGGCAAATAGTGTGTGGGCCAGGATAGCTCGAATCATCCGGATGATGGGGTTCCGGATCATGGAGGCCTTGCACTTGCCGGACTCCCAATTTGGACTGCCCTTCTGCACAAATGTGGGGCCAGAACACTTTGCTGTCAAATCCCTACAGCTTTGTGTAATCCCCAATATCGGGGACTCCGAAGGCCCTATTGATTAGCTTGGAGCTGAGGGTCCTGTTCTCGTTACCAGCCCTGAATTTGGCCCCTGTCGGTGTACTCCGCCCCTTGGTGTTAAGCTTAAAAGTAGCTAGAATCTCCAAGGTGAACTTCTTATAAGTCGGGGTGTCCAGCTCCAAGAGGGGGCTCCAACCAATATTGGAGAATAACTCTTTGATGTTGTCATAGAGCCCCATGGCCTTCAATGCGTCAGTATCCGCATAACAGGTTCCATCTTCCCCGCGTTCAACCATTTTCTTGAACCTTTCAAGCGAATCTACACCCCGTATACCCTCAATCCCTAAGCTTCCGGATGGAAGGGTTGGGGGTGACGTCGGGGTGCCATTGAAACCTACAAAGTAAAACTACGCATCAACCAACAATATCAAAATATGAATACACAAATACTACAACTAAGCAAAACCAAATTAAAAAGAGAAGATTAACCCCTAAATTCAACTAAGTAGAAGTGCACTCATTCGATTCACATGTCAATTGTAGTCAAAGAAACCAAGCAACCCATCATTCAACTCCCAAATTCGACATAAAATTACAAAAGAAAAGAAACAAAATCACGCATACTTCAACATGCTCTCGAGAACAATAATCACCCAAATCCCCCAAAATAAACATAACATATAACTACAAAAATCAAAGTGCCGTTAACGTGCATATGCCGGTTGGACAATTGAAAGCTCATAACCATCCCCATAAGAATTCATAGAAGCAATACAATTTCAACCCAACAAATACTAGAATTTTCTATCGACATAACTCAATCCAAGGCTATCCAAATGCAATGTTGTACTGAAATCGTAAATACAACTATATATTAGCCCTAGAAACAACAATAAACACGTGAAAGGAGGAAGAATTACCTAAAAATTGAAGCAAAATTGAACCAAATGAAGAAAACCTAGAAATTGGGTGTTTGTGGCTTTTTGGGCGAAATCGTTTGAATCACTCGGATGGGAATCTTCCAAATGATGTGGGAGAGCGGTGTGCAAGAGGGATTTGTGATATATGGTAGGGTGAGTTTTAATTTTGGGAGAGAAGGTTCGTGGGTTTTGAAATTTGGTGGTGGAGTTGTGGGGGAATGGTGAAAAACCGTCGAATTGTTAATTTTTAAAACAAACTCGGCAACCCAGAACACGCTCGACAATCGCCGAGTTTGCAGGTTGGGTCGCCGAGTTGGTGCCGAAGGGAATTTTTTAAATTGTCGAACTCGGCGACCCATTTACGAAATCGGCGATCGTCGAGTTTGTAAATGGGTCGTCGAGTTTGTGCCGAGAGCGAAATGGAAAAAAGGCAAACTCGGCGACCCAACCAGCAACATCGGCGATCACTGATGTTGATTTTCGGTCGCCGAGTTTGTTTCAAACCTGGCAAAATTTTGACGATGAACTCGGCGATCCAAAGTTCACAATCGCCGATCGCCGATCGTGTAGTTGGGTCGCTAAGTTTTTATTCCTCATCATATTTTCGCGTTTTGATCTCCTTTCCTGCACCCAATGAACTCAACAACCAAAAGTGAACGTAAACTATGGAAAATGGGGTAAACTAACTCAAAATAAGAGCACAATAAACTAATTAAAACAGATACTGACTCCAAATTGACCAAAACTGTATAACAAAACCAGAAATAGGTTGGGTTGCCTCCCAACAAGCGCTTTATTTACTGTCTGTAGCTAGACAACTCAGAACTTAAGTTTACTAGGAAATAGTTGAAGTCGAGAGTTAAAAACAAGTACCTGATCCCCCAGATTGAAGCTGCGGCTGCGAATACACCGGTCATGGAACCTCTTGGCGCGCTCCATGTACAATCTGGAGCTCACATATGCCTCAGCCCGGAACTCCTCTAGTTCAGTCAATTGCAGGCACCGCTGCTTAGACGCAGTCTTCAAGTCCCAATTGATTTTCTTGATTGCCCAGTACGCCTTGTGCTCCAATTCCACTGGTAGGTGGCATGCCTTTCCAAACACCAATTGGTAAGGCGACATGCCAATTGGAGTCTTGAAAGCAATCCTGTAAGCCCAAAGAGCATCATCCAGACGAGTGGCCCAGTCTTTCCTAGAAACAACAGATTTTTCTAGGATCTGCTTTATCTCCCGATTCGGTAATTTTGCTTGCCCGTTGGCTTGGGGGTGATATGGAGATGTGACCTTATGCTGAACTCCATACTTTGCCAGAAAACTCCCCAACCATCTGTTTTTGAAATGTGACCCTCCGTCACTCAGTAGTGCATGCGGTGCTCCGAAACGGGTGAGAATATTCTTTTGTAAGAACCTCAGCACCACCTTGGAATCGCTGGTCACAGTGGGGATAGCCTCTACCCACCGTGTTGATGGGTTTTGTATACTGAAAGCATTTATTACAATGAGTATACAACGGTTTATTTCTCCTATCTGTTAACAATCGTACATGTATGAACAATGGTATCCTTTTGTCTCACCGATAGGGACGATCATACGGCGTGTTGTAGATCGCAGAAGACAGTATGATCACTTGACCTAGTGAGACATAAACCTGATCACAGCCGAGACAGCGTATGAGGATACGTCTGTCCGCATGGCTGCGGCATTTTCGGAATAAGTAGTCTGTCTTGGTTACTTGACATGCTGGTACGCAGAGGTGGCAAATTGATGGACCGCAGTGAGATGTATTCGTCTGTCTGACATCAGCGAATACAAGATCTCGTTATATTGATCGAGTCCGAACCCTAACGAAGGTTCTGGGGTTTGCACGGGTTGACTGTTTCTTTGACTTGCCATGGTGGAGAGCCTAAGTAACGTGCTCGTATATCCGGATCTTGGGTAACAGCAGTTCGTGTAGTACCGCCTGAGACTGGGTTTAGGTAACCGTATCCGAGTAATAGGATGGGGACATTCCCTGAGGAGCTCAATAACATTCATCGTGCCAAAGTCCTGCAGGCTGATTAAGTTCAGGCACGAGTGATAAGGTTTGAGTGGTACTACTCAGGAATTATAAGATATTAATTAATTGTAGTTAGAGCTTGTCAGAGGCTCCGATTAATTAATGGATGTCCGGTAACCTTAAATATGGGGATTCTCAATTAATGCAGCCCGTTCTCATAACGTGGTAATAAAGGGGTAGGTCAGTATTAATTCTGTGGTGAAAAAGAATTAATATTAATTAATTAATTGTGTCCTGGGTTGTGGACATGGGAATTAATTAATTTATAGGACCACTTTATTATTTGCATTAGGTCCCAGGACTGGCCCAATTAAATATGCTGAATTGAGCCCAAAATGGACCATTAGGGTTTCCAACCCTAGGTCTATAAATAGACAGCTCTCTCTCATAAGTTGTAACACATTTGAAACACACTAAACCCTAGAGAGAGAGGAGGCGCCGATTTTTGGGAAGAGGGAGGAGAATTTTGATTCTGGTCCTGCTCAGAATACAGATCTACGGAGTCCTCTTCAGTAGTAGATCTGATCAGCATTGGGACACAGCCCTGAAGATCTAATCTGGAGAACAGATTTTTCCTTTCCTTCTCTCTTTGTTTTCGAATTTATTCTTGGAAATTAGGTTTTTAATTTCTACTTCATCAGATAAATTCGAATCGCGTGGTTGAATTGAGATTTGGAATTCAAACGCGAAAGATCGGTTCAGACTTGACGGAGTTACGGTAAACCCTAAATCCACAAATCTTTGTATTAAATTCATAGGAGCATGCTAGGGTTTTGAGAATTTTAATTATGAGCAATATACATATATCGATCCGGTTCAGTTTGGTTTTGGTGATTCGGTTCACGAGAAAACCCTACACGGGTCACATAATCCATAGGCAAAGAATGTACTGATATCCATGGGACTTAGGGAATGGCCCCATGAAATCAATACCCCAAACGTCGAAGGGCTCTATTTCCAGCATGAACTTCTGTGGCATCTCATCCTTCTTTGAGATGTTCCCCATCCTCTGACACCTATCGCATCTGGCCACGAATCTTTGACAGTAGCGGTAAATAGTGGGCCAGTAAAATCCACTGGTGAGGATTTTTACGGCTGTCCTATTTGCCGCACAGTGGCCTCCATAGGGGGATAAATGACAGTCCCCCATTATCTTCTCCCGCTCCTGCATTCCGATGCATCGCCGGATCACCATATCAGCACATTGTCGGTAGAGGAATGGCTCATCCCAATAATAAAACTTGCAGTCATGCAAGAACTTCCTCTTCTGACGAGAGGTCAGATAAGGTGGTAGAACACCCGCAAACAAGAAATTCACAAGATCCATATACCATGGATCTACCTCCTCCACAGCAACCAGCTGCTGATCTGAAAACAATTCAGTAATCCGGATCTTCGGGTCATCTCCCTCCACCGGATTCTCCAGCCTTGACAAGTGTTCTGCTACCATATTCTCACAGCCTTTCCGGTCCTTGATTTCCATGTCAAATTCCTGCAGTAGCTGGATCCACCGGATCAGTCTCGGCTTTGCCTCCTTCGCAAACAGGTAACGGATTGCAGCATGATCCGTATAAACCACCGTCTTTGCCCCAACCAGGTATGCCCGGAACTTGTCAAAGGCAAAGACTACCGCCAGTAGCTCTTTCTCAGTAGTGGTGTAGTTCACCTGAGCTTCATCGAAGGTTTTGCTGGCGTAGTGAATCACCCGGAAGATTATGTTCCTTGTCTGCCCCAGAGCAGCTCCAACTGCCGTATCACTGGCATCGCACATCAATACGAAAGGCTCGAACCAGTCTGGAGAAATGAGAACTGGAGCGGTCGTCAGGGCCAGCTTCAGTTTCTCGAAAGCCTGCAAACAATTTTCATTAAATACGAACTTTGCATCTTTCATGAGTTAAGCACTAAGAGGTTTAGAGATTTTAGAAATCTCCCTTATAAACCTCCGGTAGAAGCCTGCATGACCCAAAAAACTCCTTACTGACTTCTCGTTGGTGGGCGGTGGCAGCTTTGAGATCGCCACAATTTGGGCGCGATCCACTTCCAAACCTGCAGCAGAAACTTTGTGACCGAGGACTATGCCCTCTCGTACCATGAAATGGCATTTTTCCCAATTTAAAACAATGTTAGTTTCTTCACAGCGTTGCAGGACAGTATTCAGGTTTTCTTAGCAGTTATCGAATGAATGACCAAACACTGAAAAATCATCCATAAACACTTCCATAATATTCTCTACAAGTCCATTAGAAATTGACATCATGCATCTTTGAAATGTAGCAGGAGCATTACATAAACCGAATGACATGCGTCTGTAAGCAAATATACCGTATGGACATGTAAAAGCAGACTTATGCTGGTTCTCGGGGGCTATCACTATTTGGTTATATCCAGAATAACCATCTAAGAAACAATAGAACTCATACCCTGCTAACCTATCCAGCATCTGATCAATAAAAGGAAAGGGAAAGTGGTCCTTACGTGTAGCACTGTTAAGTGCACTGTAGTCGATGCACATCCTCCAGCCTGTGATAGGCCTGTGAGCAATCTCTTGACCACTTTCGTCTTTAATGACAGTTGTTCCCCCCTTTTTGGCCACCACTTGGGTGGGGCTCACCCACTCACTATCCGAAATGGCATAGATCATGTTAGCATCCAAAAGCTTCATCACCTCCTTCCGCACCACTTCCTGCATGATGGGATTTAGCCTTCGTTGTGGTTGCACCTTAGGCTTGTATCCGTCTTCAAGTAAAATCCTATGCATACAGATAGAAGGGCTAATACCCTTGATGTCAAATAATGACCACCCAATAGCAGATTGGTGGTCTCTCAATACCCTCAATAATCTATCTAATTAACTAGTAGATAGGGTAGCAGATACGTTTACCGGATAAGTGTCATTTTCCGCCAAGTATGCATACCTCAGGTGGTCCGGTAGAGGCTTCAGCTCCAGCACAGGTGGCTCTTTCTTCTCCTCAGGTTTCACCCCCTTCTTGCGAGCTTCCTCTTCTTCCTCCTCGCTCCTTAGCTTCAAAAAGTGAGCACTTTCCACCGTGCTCTTTACACCTGCATCATCTAATGCTAGAACAGACTCTAGCAACTCATCACAAGCATCATATAGATCATCACAGGAATAAACAGAATTTTGCACCCCAAAATCTAAAGAATCAGAATAAATAATAGAAGGGTCATAAGGATACAAAACCTGAACCATGTCACACTCTTCATAGCAGTCATCAGAATCATGTCGCTCCATGACTTTGTAGATGGAGAAGGTGATCTTCTCATCATTTACCCTTGAAGTAAGCTCTCCCTTTTTGATGTCTATCAGTGCATCAGCAGTGTTGAAGAAGGGCCTCCAAAGTATCAACAGAATATTTCAGTCCTCTTCCATGTCTAGGACCACAAAATCAGCTGGGAAAATAAATTCCCCAACTTTCACCAATACATTCTCTACTACCCCATTAGGGTAGTTTACCGGTCTGTCAGCCATTTGCAGTCTGATGGTAGTCAGTTTGATGTTGCCGATTCTTAGTCTTTTAAAAATAGAGAGCGGCATCAGATTGATGCTGGCCCTTGAATCGCATAGCACCTTCTCAAAAGTCACCCATCCAATCACGCAGGTGATAGAAAAATAGCCCGGATCAGCTCTCTTTACCGACATTTTCTTTTGAATAATGGCGCTGCATTCTTCAAATAAATTCACAGTCTCGAATGCGCCGAAGGGCTTCTTCTGGGTAACCATTTCCTTCAGAAATTTCATGTACCCAAGAATTTCCTGCACAACTTCAATTAGAGGGAGGTTGATGTGGATCTTGTTCATATGCTCCAGAAATCTCTTGTATCTCTCCTCCTTTTGCTTCTTAACAAATTGCTGTGGGAAGGGAACAGCAACAGGACCAGCTGATTTGGAACTGTCTTCAGGACAATCTCCCTTGCTCTTTTGAGTCTGTTCTTCTTCAGGAAGAACAGGAGCAGGCTGTGCAACTTCAGGTTGCACAGGTGTATTGATCACTGTAATTTCTACAGATTAATTATAGAAATAGTGGCAAATAAATTTGTAAACCCTAAAGTTATCGATCAGGGGAATGAAGCAACGAAAAACCTTAAGTACTAAATCATAAGTTCTCAAAATACTGGTTAGGAAAATCAATTAAAAAGTTTTGGTTGTTTTGAAAATCGCAATACT
>JAPKLW010000212.1:610409-673898 GCA_026898455.1 Plectranthus barbatus
GATTGACCCGATTCCAGTTGCGTTGGAGAGCTAACTCAAAGCATCATCCATTGCCATGCGCCAATAGCCCGAATTCCTCCTGTGGAAAAACTCTTCACTGCTTCTCTTACACGTTACTGCTTTTGGAACGGTTTTCTCGTGAGTTTTGGCTTAAAAACCTGCACAGATACAAAAATACGCCTAATACCACCTAATATTGATTCATGCATAAATTATATATATAAACTCAATAAATCTACATAAAATAGCAGGAAAATAATATAGATTAAGTGAGTGAAATAATGATCTTATCAAATCCCCCAAACTTGAACGTTTGATTGTCCTCAATCAGTAGGCAAGAAAGAAATCAAAAGATCATGTGGTTAAAGTGCAATGCCTCACAAGATTCATCACAATCAAGAACTAAGAATCCACTACCCAGAAGCAATTTGAAAGAGACAGAAAATGCATCAACTATGGAAGAACTCACAGGAAGTGTATCACTCAACTCTCAAGTGTTTGAGGTATAGATGAAAGCACTCAACAACATGTATGAACAAATTTCTACCATAGGCTTGCAGATTTTCTAATATCTCCACTGCTAGAATGTGCACACAAGTCTAGAATCAAAAAGGACTTTTGAAAGGTTGTAACGTAGGCTTTTTCTGATATGGTAGGGAAATATGGCCAAGTGACTAACTAAATTGAGTTCATGACTCTCAACATCTCCACCCACCATCTTTAATCATCCACCTTATCTCCTCATATACATCAACAAACTCAATTTTTTTTTATATATAGCTCATTTTTGAATCTCTTATGCTCTTTTCGATAATTTTGTATTCTTTTCTTTTCAGAGAGCTTATGAGAATTCTAATTATTTCTTTGAGCTTCTTTTTCACACATCTTTTCACCACTAATTTATCATATCTTATCACCAATTCACTAATCAATCCCCATACATACCACAACTCAAGACACGAGTGAGAATACTTTTCTTAATCTCATAGACAAGGAAAGAAAAATTGTACAGACTCAAAATGGCTAACTAGGGAAAATTTTATTGTGAAGGGACAGTGTTTAGGATATTGGGTTCATAAAGATGGCCTAATATCATCTCCTAAACTTGTGCACACTATGCAGTCTCAACACAGAAAATAGGCAGGTTCTTGAGAAATCAAAACACACATGTGAATCTCACATCAAACGAAATAAAGGCTCAAATTTCTCACACAAGGGTTCAAAAATTTTCTTCCACAGTCAATTTCAAATCAACTCAATCAGCATGCGAGCATAAGTGTCAAATCAATCCTATCATGCGGTATTCTACATTCATAGGCATCTAACCATAATCTCAATTAATTCAAACTCAACTTTCAATCAATTCTAATCTCACAATCTCATTCAGGTTATCTCAAAACTCAAAATTTTTCCCCACAAAATAGCATAAAATAGAAAAGTACGAAAAATTAAAGACAAAAAACAAAAAAAAAAAAAAATAGGACGACGTTCCATCTCTTGTCCACATCCCCCCAAACTTATTTCCAACTCGAAGAGTGGAATAAGTTTGAAAATCAGACAAGAGAGGGAACGATACTTTGTAGTTGATCTCAGACATCAACTTTTTTATCCCCCGGAGTCTTTGATCACCATCAGGAGGTCGGGTCCAGGCAGGTCCTTTCGCGACCTCCTTTCCATCTTTGTTCTCAATAACTTGCATCCCCCATTTCTTGGTGTCTTTTTTCAGAAGGACCTTATGTGTGCAAAATGAGGGGCTGATCCCCTTGATGTCTCTCAATGTCCCCCCCAATGGCGGACTTGTACTTCCGTAGAACTCGTAGTAATTTTTCCAACTTCCCATACCTGAGGTGTGCCAGAAGAATCTTGAGTTCCAGAACCAGCGGATCAGAGTTAGATTGCAGCTTTCCCCGATTCGCATCTGTTGACATTGGTGAAACTGCCGCAATCCCTTTTCTACGTCGCGCTGCTTCTGCCGATGAATACTCCGTGTTTGAGTTCCTACGTGTGTCGATCGACATGACTGGTACGTCGATCGACGTGGCTCCTGAGGCTGCACCGATCGTCGCATGGTGTGCGTCGATCGACGTGGAGGCAGTTCCACGTTTTCTTTTCTTTTTGTGGTTGCATCAGCTTGGAAACCGCTCCCGTTTGTTATATTTTTTTTTTATTTCTTCAGGTACGTCCAGCTCCATCACCAAATCAACAAGCTCATTGTCCGCCTGATCTAAATCTGAAGACAAAAAAAAAAGAGTGTAGTAAGCGGTTCTCCAGAGAGTCCGAATCAGTTTTAAGAGAAGGAAAGGGAGAGGAAATCACCGGATTTAAACAATTTATCATGTGGCACTCTTCCTGGTAGCTCCCTTCATTACGCTTCTGCACTGCTTTGTAGATGGGGAAGGTGACCGACTCGTCATTAACTCGGAACGTCAGTTTTCCATCTTGAATGTCAATCAATGCTCTAGCAGTCTTCAAAAAAGATCTCCCCAAGATAAGCGCGATGTTGTGGTCTTCTTCCATGTCAAGCACCACGAAGTCTGCTGGAATGATGAAGTCTTTCACCTTCACAAGTACGTCTTCTACGATGCCTCTTGGGTAGGACACCGATCTTTCAGCCATCTGCAATGATATGGTCGTTGGTTTGATGCTCCCGATCTCTAGTCGCTTGAAGATTGACAGCGGCATTAAGTTGATGGATGCGCCGGAATCGCAAAGGACCTTCCCAAAGGTCTCTCCTCTAATGACACAGGGGATCGTGAAGGATCCCGGGTCCTCTCTCTTCAGCGGCATCTTCTTTTGAATAATCGCACTGCATTCTTTGAACAAGTTGACCCTCTTGTGCTCCATGAAGGGTCTTTTCTGGATATCTCTCGTAGTGCCTCAATCAGCGGGATGTTGATGTTCACTTTCTTCATGTTCTCCAAGAAGCGTGCATACCTCTCGTTCATCTTTGTCTTAGCAAAATGCTGCGGGAATGGTAAGGGAGGCTTATACATAGGTGGCTCGACAGGAGTGGGCATCGATCGACGTGAGGTCTCATCGATCGACGTGGCCTTTGGATTGGCGTCTATCGACGGCAATCCTCCATCGATCAACGGGGCTGCGTCAGCGACAACTTCTTTGGCCTGCTCGACATCTTCATCCTCCTTTGAATCAGTCCTTGCTTTCATTGGCCCTTCATAGGATTTCCCCCCTCTCAGAGTGATGGCATTCACTTGGTTCCTCTGATTCTGATTCTTGGGGTTAATCTGAGTGTTGCTCGGAAGTTGCCCGGCTTGTGTTGGGCTCCGAGGGCATCGACGATCTGGCTGACCTGGGTTTCTATAATTTGCACATGCTTCTGCACCTGGTCTACTTTAGTATTCACGCCACCAATTTCTTGCTTTAGCTTGGCTACCGTATCGGTGGAGCCTTCCATGAAATTAGCCAAAATCTCCTCGAGATTTGGCTTCTTCTTCTCCACTACCCCCTCATCTTGTTCAGAAAATCCCGGTGGTGGCTGCTCCGCGGCTTGGGGGTTCGCGTAGGAAAATCCAGGATGGTTCCTCGCATGATTATAAGTGTAGGGCTGGTTGTGCTGCTGATATCCTCCACGGTAGTTGTTTTGGTAACCACCCATTTGCATGAAATTTACAGCGGCACAATCCCCCTCAGGCGGAGCTTGCACTGGCTCTACTACAGCAACTGTTTTCTCTTGCATCAGTGCAGCGAAGTCTTCCCTTAGCTTTTTCAGCTCGGTTGCCAAATCAGGTTGTTCGAAAACTTTCTCCACCACTTTCTCGACCGCCATCACAGGCCGAGTTCGAGTTGAGGACCACTGTTGAGTGTTGTTGGCCATCTTTTTGAAGAATTCCATGGCCGTCTTTCCGCTTTTCGTCATGATGGTGTCTCCCAGTGTGGTGTCCACCAACTTGACGGTGTTCTCATTGAGTCCCTCGTAGAACGTTTCTGCCTGTTCTCCTGGCGGAAAGCCATGTCTGGGGCAAGATCTCAGTAGCTCTTTGAATCGCTCCCATGTCTCATTGAAGCTCTCATCGGGTCTTTGAGCGAATCTGATGATTTCCTTCCTTCTTTTCCTGATGACGTTCGGAGGGAAGAAGTTTTCCAGGAATTCATTCCTTAATTCAGTCCATTTGCTTATATTCTCCTTGTCCAGTGCAGTGAACCATGATTGTGCCTTATCTCTTAGAGAGAATGCGAACAGACGCATTCGAATGGCACTCTTGCTGACCCCTCTGATTTTGACAGTGTTGCAGAGGATAAGGAACTTATCCAGATGTGCATAAGGATCCTCAGTAGCCCTTTCTCTGAATTGATTTTGTTGGACCATTTGCACCAATCCGGTCTTCAGCTCGAAATTGTTGGCATTGATGCCAATCCTGAAGTCTGTCTCCCTGAACCAGGTTTATACCGGTTCTGCATGGCCTCCTCTTCTTCCTCATCGTCAGATTCCTCTGGCAAATTTTGGTCGTCATCTTCTTCATTGTCGGGGATTGTCCTCAAATAGCGGGTTGCGGTGAACATCCCTTCCATTCAGATTATTCCTCTCGAGGTTTCTCTCCAAATTCAATTGTTGGATTTGTGCCCTCATAGCTTGAACTTCTTGGAGGAGCACAACTTGCTCTTCTGTCGTTAGCACTGGTGGAGGCGGTTGAATAATTGGCAGTGATACATTTTATGGGTTTTGTATACTGAAAGCATTTATTACAATGAGTATACAACAGTTTATTTCTCCTATCTGTTAACAATCGTACATGTATAAACAATGGTATCCTCTTGTCTCACCGATAGGGACGATCATACGGCGTGTTGTAGATTGCAGAAGACAGTATGATCACTTGACCTAGTGAGACATAAACCTGATCACAGCCGAGATAGCGTATGAGGATACGTCTGTCCGGATGGCTGCGATATTGTCGGAATAAGTAGTCTGTCTTGGTTACTTGACATGTTGGTACGCAGAGGTGGCGTATTGATGGACCGCAGTGAGATATATTCATCTGTCTGACATCAGCGAATAAAAGATCTCGTTATATTGATTGAGTCCAAACCCTAACGAAGGTTCAGGGGTTTGCACGGGTTGACTTTTGCTTTTACTTGCCATGGTGGAGAGCCAACACAGCGCGCTCGTATATCCGCATCTTGGGTAACAGCAGTTCGTGTAGTACCGCCTGAGACTGAACTTAGGTAACCATATCCGAGTAATAGGATGGGGACATTCCCTGAGGAGCTCAATAACATTCATCGTGCCAAAGTCCTTCAGGCTGATTAAGTTCAGGCACGAGTGATAAGGTTTGAGTGGTACTACTCAGGAATAATAAGATATTAATTAATTGTAGTTAGAGCTTGTCAGAGGCTCCGATTAATTAATGGATGTCCGGTAACCTTAAATATGGGGATTCACAATTAATGCAACCCGTTCTCATAACGTGGTAATAAAGGGGTAGGTCAGTATTAATTTTATGGTGAAAAAGAATTAATATTAATTAATTAATTGTGTTCTGGGTTGTGGACATGGGAATTAATTAATTTATAGGCCCACTTTATTATTTGCATTAGGTCCCAGGTCTGGCCCAACAAGTGTGCTGAATTGAGCCCAAAAATGGCCCATTAGGGTTTCCAACCCTAGGTCTATAAATAAACAGCTCTCTCTCATAAGTTGTAACACAGTTGAAACACAAACCCTAGAGAGAGAGCAAAGTGGGCGCCGTTTTTGGTTCAAAGGGAGGAGAATTTCGATTCTGGTCTTGCTCAAGCCAGAGATCTACGGAGTCCTCACCAGTTGTAGATCTGACCAGCACCGGGATACAGATCTGAAGACCTGATCTGGAGAACTGATTTATCTCTTCTCTTCTATTTCTGTTTTTTGAATTTAATCAAGAAATTAGGGTTCTAATTTCTGTTTCCGCAGATTAAATCGAATTGCGTGGTTGAATTAGTTCTTGGAATTCAAACGCAAAAGATCGGTACAGACACTACAAAATTACGGTAATCTCTCAACCCAAAATCTTGTATTAAATTCATAGGAGCATGCTAGGGTTTTGAGAAATTTAATTGTGAGCAATATCCATAGATCGATCCGGTTTAGTTTGGTTTTTGTGATTCGGTTCACGGAAAAACTCTACAATTGGTATCAGAACCAGGTTTCTGATTTATGGCTCTGTTGTTCATAATTAAATTCGATAATATGCATGTATGAATTTATTATTGTGGATGTTGTTTTTTGTTCCTCGTGGCAACCCGTTGATTCAGCCCGCGTTGGTTTATCCGTGTAGGGCTGAATTGTTTTGTAAAATCACGAGAAAA
Organism: Plectranthus barbatus; assembly: GCA_026898455.1. Classification (NCBI taxonomy): domain Eukaryota; kingdom Viridiplantae; phylum Streptophyta; class Magnoliopsida; order Lamiales; family Lamiaceae; genus Plectranthus; species Plectranthus barbatus. Next base: position 616,713 of record JAPKLW010000212.1, read on the forward strand.
TCCGTGATTAGAATAGATTTGAAATTGTAATAGAATAGTTTCTGTAATTTTCAAAATTATGTAATTGAACGGGTCGAGGACGAAGAACGAAGACGGAGCCGACGAAGGGCGGTGCATGGCGGCGGCAGGAGGCCGCGCATGTGCAGCCGCGGGCGACGGCGGCGCAGGGCTGCGCAAGGCGCGGGCGACGGTGCACGGGGGCGCGCGTCGCGGGCGGCCGGGCGGCGGGCGTGGCACGGCGACCGCACGGTGCGCGCGCGCACGCGAGCCTGCTGGGCGAGCGTGCGCGGTGGCATTGGGTGGCGCTGGGCCGGCGGTCGGCGGTGGCTCCGATCATCATCGGCTGCTGCTGTCCCATTGCGGTGGCTTGTGTTTTGGTGGTTTGTGCAATCCTGTGTAAACCCTAGGTTTGCATTAGGGTTAGGGAAAATCATCAGATCACAAAGGCCTAAAAATCCAAAAGATTTGGTGTATAAAGATTTGAAGGCCCTTGAAGATTTGAGAAGATTTGAATTTATCCATTAAATTCAAAATTCAAATTTGTAATAGATAGATTTTTATTTTCTATTTATTTTGGGGCCACGAGGAATTTTTGTTTGCCTTAATTGTCCTCGTATGATATGTGATTTATTTATGTGCACTATTAAGCATGTGTAGATAATAGGAAAAGCATGTTTTACTGCTTTTATTATTTACAGCTTTCCAAGCATGCTTATGTGATTAATTTCTTTTGTTGGATAATATTTTGGGAATTTTTGGGCTTGTATTATTACATGCAAAAATTTGGAAAATATAATGACAAAAAGAAATTATGTGTGAGCATAAAGAAACCTTTTAAAAGAAAAATACTAAGCAGATTTTTTAATTAAAATCAATAGACCTCCACAAAGCGGTCCTAGGCTGTAAGTGTATCTCTCGTTCTAGTAAACGTCTACGAGTGTAGCTTGCTAGTTCCCGGAGGTGCATGGGTACAGTTGTTGGGATTTCTAGACAAACAATTTAAATCATGTGAATAGTGGGAGGGCTTTGCGTAAACGTCTACGAGTGTAGCTTGCGTAGACTTCTTTCACAAGCTAGGATTGATTTAAATTAAAGATAACAAAAGCTTTAAGGGCTGTGGGGTATGGTTACGTGCCATGCTAAACTGTCTCTTTTGGCCGGAGTTAAATTTGTGGTTAATTGCTTAGAAGCATCTTAGAATATAATGCAAGAATTGCATCCCTGTTCTTGAGAGATGGCTTGGTCTAAGGTTTTCACTAATTATTAATTTCTAGTGTCAAAAGCATCCCGACATGGTAGTGAAATTAAATGGATTGGGGCTTAAAACCTGCAGTTCTGGTTGAGGGTGACATCGTAAACGTCTACGAGTGTAGCTTGCGGTGGGAACTCTTGGGCAATTAGTGGAAAACATTTGTATTTGATTTATTAAAAGGTTTTCAATGCATTTGTTTTCGAAGTTCAACATGTATGTTCTTATTTAAGAATCTTTATTGTTTCAGATATGTCTATGTCTACTGTCGATCATATACTTGCTCTCAATCCTCTAACTGGTCCGAACTTCCATGAGTAGAGATATTGCATTGAGTATATTAACCTGACTAAGCAACACATGTATGTTCTCACTATGATGCCACTTGCTGAGTATGACCGTAGTGGTTCCAGAGATCAGATTGAATTCTATGATAGATGGATGGTATCTGAGGAATTTACCTATAGGTTGATTTCAGATAATCTGTCTAGAGAATTGAAACTGAAATACATGGGCTATGCTAGCTCTGTAGGAATCTGGATGGACTTGGTGCGTACGTATGGTGAAGTGGAATGAACTGTCAACTGTTATCTCGTTAGAGACCTTGTCTGTAAGAGAATGGTTAATGGCAGTTCGGTGACACTGCATGTGATGATCATGGATAACACCATGAAACGATTCACACGTGGAGGTGGATGTATCAGTGATCGGGCTAAGATCGATATAATCCTGAACTCCTTACCGATTTCATTCTATGACTTTAAGAAGGATGTAGCTAAGAGAAGTGAGTACTCTTTCAAGGAGTTGCTTACTGATCTCGTAGCAGGACAGTCCTTTGTACCTTCATGGGAGTCTGAGTTATCAGATCTTGAGCACAGCTTGGGCACATTGAAAGATGTGGTTCATACTATGTGCAAGAATATGATTGATCGCAGATCACGTGAGAGAAGGTCAAATGAAATGAAGGTGGTTGGTGTCACTTCAAGTGAGAAGGCATGCGGAAGCAATGGACAAGGTACGTCATTTGCATTTGTAATGGAAACATGTTTAGCATCGGTTTCTACTCATTCGTGGGTAGTGGATACTGGAGCTACTGATCATGTTTGTTACATTTTGCAGGGGTTCACACCGAGGAGGGTGTTGAAGAATGACGAGGTTACCATCTCGATGGGGAACGCAGCAGAAGTGAGTGCAGCTACCATTGGAGATTTCACCTTGTACTTTGATGATTCCGTTTTAACATTGAGAGATGTTTTGTATGTGCCGGATTTTTGGCGGAATCTTATTTCAGTTTCCAAACTTTGTTGATGGATATTCAGTTATTTTTGATAGTGGTGTTTCTATCATTGGTAATAACGGTGTTATCTGTCGTGGAATGCTGAATAATTCTCTCTATGTTGTTAACTGTAATTATAAGTCTTCCGCAAGTATTGCATGTAATTCATCCGTAATTGATAATCCTAGGAAGAGAAAACTTTCTTCTTCTGATAAGGATCTTACATATCTCTGGCACTTGAGACTGGGTCACATCAGCTTGAAGCGGATTCAGAGACTTGCAGATGACGGTACATTAGACTTAGTCCGGGTTGTACCTTATCAAGTCTGTGAATCCTGCATCGAGGGCAAGATGTCTACTAGGGCTTTCAAGGCTAGTCAGTCTCGAGCAGAGGAATTGTTGGAATTGATCCATTCTGATTTATGTGGACCGATGTCCACGCAGGCTCGTGGAGGGTACGAGTATTTCATCACTTTCATTGACGATTACTCAAGGTACGGATATGTTTACCTGCTTCGCTACAAGTCTGAATGCTTTGAGAAATTCAAAGAGTTCAAGGCTGAGGTAGAAAAGAAGGTCTGGAAAACTATTAAGTCGCTGCGATCTGACCGTGGTGGCGAATACCTCGGTAACTAGTTTCTGCAGTATTTGTCAGAAAATGGGATAACATCCCAGTGGACTGCACCGGGTACTCCCCAGCAAAACGGTGTAGCTGAAAGAAGAAATAGGACTCTTCTAGAGATGGTAAGATCAATGATGAGTTATGCAAACTTACCAATTTCGTTTTGGGGTTACGCATTGGAAACAGCGGCTTAAGTGCTTAATGTGGTGCCTTCTAAATCAGTTCCTAAAACGCCTGTTGAACTCTTCCTTGGTCGCAAACCCAGTTTGTGCAAGTTTAGAGTATGGGGATGTCCGGCACACGTACTGTCGAAGGAACCTGATAAGTTAGAAAGCAGGTCAAAAGTAATGTTGTTCATAGGGTATCCTAGGCAAACGAAAGGTGGTTACTTTTACTGTCCTGAGAGTCAAAGAGTCGTTGTTAGCACTAATGCTAGATTCTTGGAGGACGAGTATGTGAGTAATCACAGGTCAATGAGTGATGTCGTTCTTCAAGAAATTGAGAACGAGAATGCAATTCCAAGGGAAGGAGAACGTGAAGATGTGGGTGCACCTGTGAGAGGTACAGCACCACAGACATGTTCTTCAGTGCAAGGTGCAGGACCACAAGTCACTGCACCTACTACTGACACGGCACCGATGCCTCGTCGCAGTGGGAGAGTTATTTTCCAGCCAGAAAGGTACATGTTTGTGGGTGAGTCTTCGGACTTGAGCCCGGAAGACGGACATGAGGACTCTGACCCATTGACTTACGAAGAGGCAGTGCAGGACAAGGATGTTTCCAAATGGAAAGTCGCCATGGATTCTGAGATTGAATCCATAACTGCTATGGATGTATACCAGAAAACTGATTTGACGGATGGCTTTAGGGCCATAGGGTGCAAATGGGTATACAAACGAAAGAAAGGGGCGGATGGAAAGATTACGGCTTTCAAGGCCAGGCTGGTGGAAAAGGGTTATAGTCAGAAAGAGGGCATTGACTATGACGAAACCTTTTCACCCATAGCCATGCTCAAATCCATCTGGATACTCCTTGCCATAGCTGCGCATATGGACCTCGAGATCTGGCAGATGGATATCAAAACCGCTTTTCTAAACGGTTACCTTGAAGAAGGTAGGGACATCTATATGCAGCAACCCGAGGGTTACAAAAGCAAGGGCGAAGAACATCTTGTCTGGAAGATTAAGAAGTCCTTGTATGGACTTAAGCAAGCTTCAAGGTCGTGGAACTTACGTTTCAATGATGTGATTAAATCCTATGGATTTGCACAGTTGGAAAACGAAAGTTGTGTTTACCGACTTTGTGTCAGTGGGAGCGTGGTCTTCCTTGCACTATACGTTGATGACATACTCCTATTTGGAAACAACGAGGGAGTGATGTTCGAAATCAAGGTTTGGTTATCCGAACAGTTCCAAATGAAGGATCTGGGAGAAGCTGGCTACATTCTTGGGATTAAGGTCTTACGAGATCGTAAAAGAAGATTGTTGAGCTTATCTCAGGCATCCTATGTGGATACTGTGATAGCTCGGTTCAGCATGCAACTCGCCAAGAAAGGCTTGCTACCTTTCAGACATGGCGTTCGTCTTTCTAGTGGGCAATGTCCTCAGACACAGCGGGAGAAAGACGAAATGAGTCTTGTACCATATGCTTCAGCTGTGGGTAGTCTCATGTATGCGATGCTGTGTACCAGGCCAGATATCTGTTATGCCGTTGGCATGGTAGCTAGATATCAGTCTAACCCTGGACAGGCGCACTGGACTGCTGTAAAGCATATCCTCAAGTATTTGAAAAGAACTAGGAATTTCTGCCTAGTATATCAAAGTGAGGATTTGTGCCCTGTGGGTTATACGGACTCGGATTTCCAAGGGGACCAGGATGAGAAGAAATCGACCTCAGGTTATGTGTTTACCCTGGGAGGTGGAGCTGTATCTTGGAGGAGCTCAAAGCAGAAATGCAATACTGACTCCACCATGGAGGCGGAATATGTCGCCGCCTCGAAAGAGGGGGTGTGGCTCCGGAACTACCTCTTAGAGTTGGGCATGATCCCGAGTTTGCCGAGGAGCATCACAATTTATTGTGATAACTCTGGTGCGGTGGCAAACTCAAAGGAATCGCGGTCTCACAGGGCAAGCAAACACATAGAGAGAAAGTACCTTATCATACGAGAAATCGTATCGAGGGGCGATGTGCTGATTAAGAAGATTGACACTGCTGACAATCTTGCTGATCCGTTTACAAAGAGCTTGCCGCAGAAAGTTTACGAAAGACATATTCATGAGCTGGGTCTAAGGTGGATGTCGACCACTGATAGTGGTTAAAGACAGCAGACTAGATATACGGACTGTATACTCTGTAATAGCTTAGTTATGCTTTGAGTATAAGTGGGAGATTGATTGGTTTTGTATACTGAAAGCATTTATTACAATGAGTATACAACAATTTATTTCTCCTATCTGTTAACAATCGTACATGTATGAACAATGGTATCCTCTTGTCTCACGGATAGGGACGATCATACGGCGTGTTGTAGATCGCAGAAGATAGTATGATCACTTGACCTAGTGAGACATAAACCTGATCACAGCCGAGACAGCGTATGAGGATACGTCTGTCCGGATGGCTGCGGCATTGTCGGAATAAGTAGTCTGTCTTGGTTACTTGACATGCTGGTACGCAGAGGTGGTGTATTGATGGACCGCAGTGAGATATATTCGTTTGTCTGACATCATGGAATAAAATATCTCGTTATATTGATTGAGTCCAAACCCTAACAAAGGTTCAGGGGTTTGCACGGGTTGACTGTTGCTTTGACTTGCCATGGTGTAGTACCGCCTGAGACTGAACTTAGGTAACCATATCCGAGTAATAGGATGGGGACATTCCCTGAGGAGCTCTATAACATTCATCGTGCCAAAGTCCTGCAGGCTGATTAAGTTCAGGCACGAGTGATAAGGTTTGAGTGGTACTACTCAGGAATAATAAGATATTAATTAATTGTAATTAGAGCTTGTTAGAGGCTCCGATTAATTAATGGATGTCCGGTAACCTTAAATATGGGGATTCTCAATTAATGCAACCCGTTCTCATAACGTGGTAATAAAGGTGTAGGTCAGTATTAATTCTATGGTGAAAAAGAATTAATATTAATTAATTAATTTTTTCCTGGGTTGTGGACATGGGAATTATTTAATTTATAGGCCCACTTTATTATTTGCATTAGGTCCCAGGTCTGGCCCAACAAGTGTGCTGAATTGAGCCCAAAAATGGCCCATTAGGGTTTCCAACCCTAGGTCTATAAATAGACAGCTCTCTCTCATAAGTTGTAACACAGTTGAAACACAAACCCTAGAGAGAGAGCAGAGTGGGCGCCATTTTTGGTTCAAAGGGAGGAGAATTTCGATTCTGGTCCTGCTCAAGCCACAGATCTACGGAGTCCTCACCAGTAGTAGATCTGACCAGCACCGGGATACAGATCTGAAGACCTGATCTGGAGAACAGATTTCTCTTCTCTTCTCTTTCTATTTTTCGAATTTAATCAAGAAATTAGGGTTCTAATTTCTGTTTCCGTAGATTAAATCGAATTGCGTGGTTGAATTGGTTCTTGGAATTCAAACGAAAGATCGGTACAGAGACTACGGAATTACGGTAATCTCTCAATCCACAATCTTGTATTAAATTCATAGGAGCATGCTTGGGTTTTGAGAAATTTAATTGTGAGCAATATCCATAGATCGATCCGGTTTCATTTGGTTTTTGTGATTCGGTTCACGGAAAAACCCTACAACATTATCTTCCATTGTGTGATTACTCGAGCTTTCTTGAGCACGCTTATTCCTTTCTGCAAGTGGCTTCAATATCCAGATAATAATAAAGCGGGTCCTTTCCTCTAGCTCTCGTACTCATGCACTACCTGTACAGCAAAGGAGGTAGTAAGGTAAGACTGAAAATAAAACGAACGAACTGAAATTGAAAAATTGAAAATATGAAAACAATGCAGCGTCGATCGACGAGCTATGGCGTCGATCCACGTAGAAGTTACAACTGCGTTGATCGACTTGAATGTACGTCGATCGACGTGAACGACAAAAGGTACGAAAATTTGAAGAAAAGTACAAAAATTACAGCCTAAATCAGTATTTCAATCACAGATTTAATAGTAAGATTAATTCTATTCACTCCCCGGCAACGGCGCCAATTTGATCACTGTAATTTCTACATATTAATTATAGAAATAGTGGCAAATAAATTTGTAAACCCTAAAGTTATCGATCCAGGGGAATGAAGCAACGAAAAACCATAAGTACTAAATCATAAGTTCTCAAAATACTGGTCAAGAAAATCAATTAAAAAGTTTGGTTGTTTTGAAAATCGCAATACATGCTAATGAAAATTAAACAGGAAATTAAAAGGCTTTTGGATTCAGATAAGAAGAGCACAAATTCCAGGGATATCTACCTATCAAGTATGACATGGATGAATGAATTGATTAATTCCCAATTTTAATTCCTCTTCGTAGTGAAACATCAGAAAAATATTATGAACTTCTTTGTTTGACAATTCATAAAGTATATTAATTAATTACCTATCTCCTCTCGGTCTCAAGATAAATTAACTAACTCCAAAGATCTACAGATTTATCCCTACAATCGATGTCCTTCAGTTACGACAAGAAATCAGATTATATTGTGAAAATCTCTTTCCATTGAAAACTATCACAGTTACGTCTCAAGTAATCAACTAGATAATCCTAAGATGTGGCCAGCAAATCAAGATTATGAATAAGCACAGATTTCACAAACTACGAAGGGAAAGGGAAAATAATTCAATTAATCAAACATGTATACATTGATAATTCGAAACCCAAGAATCTGAGGAAGAGATTAGTTACACATATTCAAAGTAAGATTCATAATAGAAAGGTAAAACCTGAATTGCATAAAAACTTGGGTCTAAATGTCTTCCCACAAAAATATGTCTTCAAACCTGAACCTAAAAACTCTTGGAATCTCTAAAATCTGAAATCTGGAATGAGGGATGCTTAAAATTCGATTTTACAAGGTTATATATAGAGGTGGAGGTGTATCATATCAAATCTAGGGCTAAATATATGAATAAATCCGATTTTTATCAGATTTCCGCTCCAGCAGACGCGCTCACGTCGATCGTGGCTGATCCACGTCGATCGACGTGGCTTCGGTGTCGATCGATGCTGATTGGCGTCTGTCGACGCAACTTCTCGCCCCTTCTGCGCCGTCTCACGGTTTTGGCCATAACTTCCTCCTCCGAACTCCGATTGACCCGATTCCAGTTGCGTTGGAGAGCTAACTCAAAGAATCATCCATTGCCATGTGTTAATAGCCCGAATTCATCCTGTGGAAAAACTCTTCACTGCTACTCTTACACGTCACTGCTTTCGGAATGGCTTTCTCGTGAGTTTAGGCTTAAAAATCTGCACAGATACCAAAATACGCCTAATACCACCTAATATTGATTCATGCATAAATTATATATATAAACTCAATAAATCTACATAAAATAGCAGGAAAATAATATAGATAAGTGAGTGAAATAATGAGCTTATCATGTATCAACAGGCACAGATGGGCCCTCATATCCCCTACCACTGCGAGTAGTGATGGCATCGCAGTGGTCTTTTGGGTTCACCACAGTATTGCTGGGGAATTGTCCAGGGGTGTGCTGGTTGCCGACCGCATTGGCAATCTGCGAGATCTGTGTATCCATCTGCTTAATATGCTTTCCCATCTCCCCCATACCAGTCTGTAGCGTAGAGATGTCGCCTTCCATTTTTGCAGACTTGGCATTAGAGATCGAGATGAATTGGCTCAAAACCTCCCTCATGCTTGGCTCCTTAGGCTCGTTCACAGCCCCATTGTTCGCAGAGAAACCAGGTGGGGGCTGCAGTGCATTGTTTGGATTGGCGTAGGAGAAATTGGGATGATTCCTGATATTGGGGTGATAAGTCATGTTCCCTGTCGGATATCCCCTGTTGTTCTGGAAGTTCCTCTGATTTACATAATTAGCATCTTCCATCTGCATCTCAACTCCCTGATCAAATCCCTGATGAGGTATGTTGTTCTCCAGCTTGGAGAGGCGCTGCTCCATAGATTTTGTAGATGCAGCCACTTCCTGCCTCATTAGTTTAATTTTAGTAGCTAAATCCCTAGTGTCATCAACTGCTGCTATCCTACGATTCGTCCTGTCTGCTGTCAAGTTGTATTCACTCTTCGCCATGGTTTCTAGCAATTTTAACCCTTCCTGTGGAGGTCTAGCAGTAATTGATCCTCCGGCTGAAGCTCTCACGTGCTTCTGGGTTTCTTCATCAAGTCCTCCATAAAAGTGACAGACTTCCTGCTTCTCAGTAAATCCATGGCAAGGGCAGGAGCGTAGTAAGTCCTTATAGAGCTCCCATGCTTCATACAGTGATTCCCCAGCAAATTGTTTGAACTAAGAAATCTGAGTTTGTAGTCTGATGGTTTTGCTGGGTGGAAAGAATTGGACCAAGAACAATTTACACAACTCCTCCCAAGTGGTGATTGCACTGCGATCCAGAGATAGATACCAAGAGAGGGCTATATCGCGCAGTGTAAATGAGAACAGGCGCAGTCTGATGTAGTCGATCGACACCTGATTCTGCTTAACTGTATCACACAGCAATAGGAAGGACTGGATGTGCACGTGGGGATCGTCAGATGGTAGTCCTGCAAATTGATTCTGTGAGCCGTGTGAATCAATCCAGTCTTTAACTCAAAATTTGGTGTATCCACCTTCAACCCAAAATCTGCATGGCGATGCCTATCAGTCATAGTCTCGTACATCTCATCAACAATAGGTTGTCTTGGCAGGATTGGAGGATTCTGCTGTTGTAACCTCAGATTCATCTCCTGTAATTGCCTCTGCAGCTCAGCAATCTGCGTTGCTTGATCGTCAGCCATAGGAAATGCCAACTTTCTCCTTGCAGTGTTCCTTCGACAAGTAGATTCGATCTCCGGATCTATAGGTTCAAGAGCTGGACCTTTTGACCTGGTTCGCATATACTACCTGCAAGAGAACACACACATTGAACAACACAGAAGAGAAAATAGAAAATAAAAATTAACAATGCGTAAAACAAAGTCTAGAGTAATTAGTGTAATATCCGAATTAGTGTTAATTATAAATATGTGCAATCCCCGGCAACGGCGCCAAAAACTTGATAGCGCATTTTGCAACGCGCTATAGCTGCAAGTGTACAGACCACTGCAGTGGGCAAGTAATAATTTATCGATCTCGAAGATTGTAGGATCAAAGTATAATCAAGCACTAACACATGGATACCGAACTACTATCTAGACAAAATTGGTAGATAATTTTGTTTATTAATTCCTAGGCAATATTGAAAAGCAATATTTAATAAACCAATTAAAATTATTAAGTTTCGAAAATTTATTGAGAAACTAGGATTCCAGGGCAATCCACATTGAAGAATAATCAAACAATTATTTACGCAATTCAATTCCAAATTTAATTTCCAAAAACGTGAGTTAATCGCGAATGTGTTATCAGGTGATCCTCTCGGACTCTAAACCATAACATGGAAATAAAAGACCTAGTGGCTCCTCTCGAACGTACAAAAGACTTTTAATCTTGATAAAACCTGAGATTTTTTTTAACTATTCAAAAGTTCAATTTCCTCACGGACAATCGTTCTATTAATTCCAATTTGTCTGCTTCTTAAATGATAACCTAGACCACTCGGTTAAAAAACTATCAATTCGAATCACATTCAATGGCTAGTCTCATGCAATTAATTAAAACCCAGATAAAATCAGAACATCGATGGAAAAGGACAATCGAATTACATAAAATATTGAATGAAAATCTATAATGTTTCACACTCTAGAATCCACAAAGGACTTAGCCAATCATGCTAAGTTCTAACAAAACGGAGAAATAAAAAGTCATAGAAACGAAGAACATGAAAATCAAAATCCCGTGATCTTCAATCTTCAATTTCTGGAGTGCTCTTCAAGTTTTCTCTATTCCCCTGCGATTTCCAATCTCTCTCTATTATGAAATTATGTGAAGGAACCTTTTTTTTGTCCTGGGAAGTCCTATTTATACTTGGCTATCTTCAAATCTTGGGAAGATATGATTTTGGGCCTCAGATTTGTCAGAATTCGTCAAAATGCGTCAAAATCGGCGACCCAACATAGTTATCGGCGATCGCCGAGTATGTTAATTGGGTCGCCGATTTAGCTTTGAAACCATCATGAAAACTTCTCAAACTCGGCGACCCATCCACGAAATCGGCAATCGCCGAGTGTGTCATTTGGGTCGCCGAGTTCGTGCCGTGGGATAAAAACAAAATTCCCTCTTCGGCGACCCATCTACAAGCTCGGCGATTGCCGAGTGTGTCATTTGGGTTGCCGATATTGTCACGAACATGAATTCGGCATGGACTTTAGTATTTTCTGACTTCTTCCTTTTCTCGATGCAAGTTAGCATCGATTGGCCCCAGGGTACTTGGTTAGATCTTGTAAACAACTCGACTTTGCATAAAATCTGCATAAATAACCACAAACCAAACCAAACGTAATATTTCCTTAAAGAATAAAGATAATGCATAAAAATACCGTATAACAATCCAATCTAAGGTCAAAAGCGAGCTAATCTATATCAGTAAAATGCACAAAGTGAGTGTTTATCAGTCGACTCACCTTTTGTGTCGGTCGATGCAGACTGATTTTTTCAATTTTTTTCTGTTTACTCAGGAGTTTTGCATGAACATGAGGGCCCAAGGGAAACCACTCGAAGACTACGATCCATAAATTGAAGAAACAGTCAGGAGGAGGCATAACAAGAGGAAAAACAACAAAATCATGGATATGGAGCCACCGCACAATCAGAATAAGGAGGATGACCCGAACATGCCACCTTTAGAGGACCCGGACACCCAAATCACAACAAGGAGTGCCCTACTTATGGTCCAAGAGATTAATCAGATCTGAGAATTGATCAAGCAACTGATGTTTGAAAGAGAAGCATATTGAGCTGAGGCTGCAAGAAGACAAATAGAGCAAGAAAGAGACAAAAGGCTCAGAGAGGACTCCGAGGATGAGGATCCCAATGCCATGGCTAGGAGGTACAGACCGCAGCCCGGTAATGAGGTATTTGTTATTGGTATCAATGCCAATAACTTTGAACTCAAAATCGGTCTCATTCAGATGGTTCAACAGAACCAATTCGGTGGCTGAGCTATGGAGGATCCATACACGCACCTTAGGATCTTTGTGGAGGTGTGTGAGATTGTTAAGCAAAGCGCAGTCTCAGGACGTGATCCATCTATGTCTGTTCCCCTTGTCACTTCGGGATAGGCTTGAACATAGTTTACGGCTTTGGACTGAAGCAACATTAGGACCTGGGCCGATCTCCGAGCATCGTCTGTGATCATTCAAAAGAAGATGGAAATTCTGCAGTTCCACCAAAGGATTGATGAGTCCCTGTTCGAGGCATGGAGCAGTTTTAATGATTTATTGAGGAGCTGCCTTAGACATGGAGTTGATACCGAAGAGCAGGCACACATCTTCTTTCGACGGATGAATGAAAAGACTCAAGAGTCCATGGATAACACAGCTGGAGGTTCTTTGATGAGCAAGTATCCCGAGAAAGCCCTCAAGCTGTTCAAAAAGATGGCCATGCACACTACTAAGTGGTCAAATCCAAGGAGGCCCCAAGTCAAGGCGATTGAGAAGAAAGAACTTGATGACACCCTCAAGAAGGAGATTGAGAAGCTCAATTAGGAAATGAAGAAATTAACTTCTAATGTTTATGTTATTACTGTTACATAGGTTGATCCCGTTGCCGACGTGGTTATCAGAATCAGCAACGAGGTGGAGGCTATTAGCATTACCATCTAAAGCAGCATGCTGACTTCTCTTATGCTAATCCGGCGGGTGGAGAGTTTCCCCCACTTGGATTTGATTTGCGTGATGGAGAAATCACTGAGAAGAAGAAGGAGAGCTTGGATAATGTCTTGGCCAAGTTCATCAAGGCTTCTGATTATCAAGAGGGTAAGATAGAGCAAGAAGTGGCTGGAGTGCATACCAAGATTGATTGAGTTGGCAAGCATGTTCAGATGATTGACACCCAAGTCAGCCAGATTGCTAGCATAATTGGAGTCCAGCACAAGAAAGGACAACTTTCGTGCACTACGAAAGTGAATCCGAAGAATCAAAAGAGTGCAAAATAGTTACTTTGAGGTCTGGCACGAGCTACAAAGGTCCCAGGATGATTTTGTACAAGCTTGGGGGAGAAGAAGAGGAGAATCTCATGTGGGATGCCTCTATTTTCGACCGATGCACAACCTGTATCGGTCGATGTAGGGGCTCAATGGGAAGACATCTCGAGCGATGAGGGCACGTCGACCGACATGCTTGCCCGTCGGTCGACGCAGAGAGTTGTTCCAGCCAAAACTTCGGCCACAAGAGATGATTCTATTCTCCCGATGCTCTTTCCTCAAAGATTTGCCAAATAGAAAGAAGACTCAAAATTTTCCCAGTTTGTGGCGAACTTGAAGAAAGTCAGCATCAACAAACCACTAATTGAGGCATTGAAGCAGATTCTGGGGTACATGAAGTATCTTCAGAAATTGATGACTGGTAAGAAGCAGTTTGTGGAGAAAAGACAGTGAAAATCCATGAGCAGTGAAACCTTCTACTCCAAAAGCAAGTGCCCATCAAGAGAAGCAATCCATGATGCTTCTCAATTCTAGTTGAGATTGGGGGATGCACCTTCAAGAGAGTACTATATGACACTGAAGCCAGTATCAACCTGATGCCATACTCGATCTTCAGACGTTTCAACATTGGAGAGATGAGGCCCACGACAATCACATTGCAGATGGCGGACCGATCTGTGTTGCGCCCAAAAGGTATACTAGAGGGTGTGCTCATTTGTGTGGGCCATCTCATTTTACCTGCAAATTTCATGGTACTTGACATGTAGGAGGATGAAGCTATGCCCATGATCTTGGGGAGTGAGTTTCTTGACACTAGTGCTGCTCTGATTGACTGTCGGAATGGCGAGATCATGCTCTGAGCAAATGATGAGAAGATCACCTTCGTGATCGACAAGAGCAAGAAGAAGGCGGAGTGCAATCGGATCTCCACTGATGAAGAAATTAAGGAATCTGAATCTGAAAAAGAAGAAAGCTGCTGCCATTGAATGTGAGCGAGGAAATTGGTTGGTGAAATTTTCAACTAAGCCATCTCTTTCCGAGCTCACTACTGTCATTCAAGACCGCTAGGTGTACATAGTGGATGCAAAAGGACGAAGAGTTTGGACCCGACCCCGTGGTCATGGTAACCTTAGGTATCGTCGAGCCGCGACGTTAAATCAAGCACTTGTTGGGAGGTAACCCAATTTTTACTTTCTTTCCTTTCTAATATCTTGTTATTTTTGTTTTTGCATTTTTTTTAGTTTTTATCTGTGTTTTGGAATTTATTTTATTTGTGTTTGATTTCGAAAAATAATAAAATCGAATGGTCTATTTCGACAAACGCAAGTCTGGCATCAGTTGACACAGGCAGTCATAATGAAGCAATTCGACTTGATGGAGGGATCAACGAGAAGGCTCCACATCGAACGATGTAAAGCCTTCATCGGTAAACGCGGAGTGCCAGAAGCTAAAAAATTTCATGCCACACGATTTTTTAAGGTTTCGGGATAAAAAGTTGATGTCTGAGATTAACCACTGGGTACCGTTCTCTTTATTGTCTGATTTTCAAACTTTTTCCACTATTTGAGTTGGAAATAAGTTTGGGGGAATTGATAAGCTCATTTTTCTACTCACTTATCGCATTTTTTTCCTTTTCTTTTATGAATTTTAGTTTGTTTTCTTGAATAAATTGAGCATGAGTATATATTAGAGGGTGTTATGCTTGACATGGTAAGATTTCGCAGGTTTTAGGCCAAATCCAATGGAGAACCGTACCGAAAGCAGCAGATGTTCAAAGGAACAGTCACTACTTCTTCCACTGATGGAATCTGAGCTAATGGAGCATGTCATTTGAAATATCTTTGAATTAGCTTTCCAACGCAACTGGAATCGGATCAATCGGAGTTTGGATGCGAAAGTGATGGCCAAAACCGTAAGACTGCGCAGAAGGGTCGGAAGTGGCGGAAATGTCTCTGTTTCGACCGAAATGAAAGCCATCTCGACCGGGCCGAATTCTCCATCTCGGCCGTGGCAAGGGACATCTCGGCCGAGACAGACTTGTTTGGCGAGATTTGGCGAGATTTTCACATATTTTGGGCGAGAATTGCTTGGGGAACAAGATATACATCAATTTGGAAGCAATAAATCATACATTTTGAAGATATGCATCCAAGGCCTCAACCCTACTATTATATAAACTCTTCAATAGCTCAGAATTATGAGTCCCTTTAGTTTTGAAACCCTTTCTTTTTAGTTTTTATCTTCTTCCCCCTTTACAGTTTTTACACCTTTATTTTCTGTTTTCTTTAGAATTCCTCTTTACTTTTTGTTAAATCTTTACTTTTTAATGCAATCTTTATTTTTCCCTGCAATGTTTATCTTTAATATGTTAGGCTAGAACCCTAAACAGGTTCTAGGGTTTCTCCTTTTGTGATACATGTTTTGATTCAATAATTCAAAACCTTTTATTGGTTTAAACTCTTTGATTTTATTTCAATTCTATTTTCAATTGAAGGATCGAGAGATGAAAATTGGAATAGGTTTTAGTTATTAATTGAAGGATCGAGAGGTGAAAATCGAAAATAGGAAGTAAGAGTTTAATACTTTTGATTATCTGTCCGACCAAGAAGATTTCAATTGTAGGAAAATCTAGATCTTTATGAAATTGATTAATTGGTGTATTTTGAGACCGAGAGGAGATGGATCACTAATTAGTAACTTAGGTTTTAATTGCCCGACCAAGGAATTAATTCCACATTAATAGATTTTCCACCAAAATTATCTTTTATGGGTGAATATTTAATTCTTGCAAGTTGATCAGATCGGTAGATTTCCCTGGAATTTGTGCTTTTTAATGTTTGAATTTCTCTCTTTAATTATTTGTTTTGAAAAACCAAAACCCCAAAAATTGATTTGCCCAAACAAAAGATCTGAAAAGCATATCCAGTACATGATTCTCCATCGCTGTACTATCCTTGTGGGATCGACCAACCCTTGGGTTGTTTATAAATTTATTTGCCCTTTGCTATAATTTGTATGCAGATTTAGCATCGATCAGGGATATGGACAAGAGTTGGAACATTCTATCTTTTATTTATTCCGCTTTCTGCATTTAATTTTTGCCTAGATTAATTTTTTTTATGCTATTTTGTGATAAAATTTTTGAGTTTTGATGCAACTTGAATGAGATTGTGAGATAGAATTGATTGATGGTTGAGTTTGAATTGATTGTGACTGTGGTTAATTGCATATGAAAGTAGAATACCGCATGATAAGATTGATTTGAAACTTACACTTGCATGCTGATTGAGTTGATTTGAAGTTGACTATGGAAGAGAATTTAAACCCTTGTGTGAGATTTTGAGCTTTATTTTGTTTGATGTAAGATTCTCATGTATGTTTTTATTTCCCTAGAACTTGTTTATTTTCTGTTTCGAGACTGCATAGTGTGCACAAGTTTAGGAGATGATTTTAGGCCAATCTTTTTTAACCCGATATCCTAAACATTGTCCCTTCACAATTAAATTGTCCCTAGTTAGCCATGTTGAGCCTTTACAATTATTTCCTTGTTTATAAGCTTTAGAATGTGTTGGTTTCGCTCGTGTCTTGAGTTGTGGTTTGTATGGGGTAGATTGACGTGAATTGCAGAAAAAAAATGTTAAATTAGTGTTTGATGCAAAGATTGGGTGTTAGAAAAGCTCAAACAAAATTAGAATTCTCATAAGCCCTATGAAAAAAAAGAGAAACAAATATGTGTGTAAACTATTGAAGGGTATAAGAGATTCAAAAGACCAAGATAAAAAACAAAGAAAAATATTGAATGATGAGTATATTGATGTATCTAAGGAGATGAGGTGATGATGTTAGAGAGTGCTTTTATTTTGTTAACTTGATGAATTTTAGTCACTTGACCAAA
Source organism: Plectranthus barbatus (assembly GCA_026898455.1). Lineage (NCBI taxonomy): Eukaryota > Viridiplantae > Streptophyta > Magnoliopsida > Lamiales > Lamiaceae > Plectranthus > Plectranthus barbatus. Next base: position 633,992 of record JAPKLW010000212.1, read on the forward strand.
TTTCCCTACTTTGCCACAAAAAGCCTACATTACAACCTGATGAATTTTGCAAGCCTATGTTAGAAATTTCTTCATACTTGTGTTTAGTACTTTCATCTAATTCTAAACACTTGAGAGTTGAGCGACACACTTCCCGTGAGTTCTTCCACAATTGATGGATTGTCTATCACTTTCAAATTACTTGTGTGTAGTGGACTTTTGATTCTTGACTGTGATGAATCTTGTGAGGAATTGCACTTTAACTACATGATCTTTTGATTTCTTTCTTTCCTATTGATTGAGGACAATCAAATGTTCAAGTTTGGGGGTTTGCTAAGCTCGAATGTTGACTCACTTATCTATTTTATTTTCTAGTGTTTATTTAGTTTTATTGAATTTATTTATATATTTTGAGCATGATGTATTTTAGAGGGTATTATGCTTGTTATGGTGTGTTTTTATAGGTTTTAGGCCAAATTCAATGGAAACCCGTACCGAAAGCAGTTGATATTCAAGAAAATACTCATGACTTCTTCCACGCATTTAATCAAAGCTAATGGAGTATGGAAATGGAAAGATCTTTGAGTTCGCTTTCCAATGCAACTGGAATTGGGTCAATTAGAGTTCGGGAACAAAAGTTATGGCCTAAATCATGAGACTGTGTAGATGGATCGAAGGGGCGAAAAAAGGTCTCTGTTTTGACCGACGCAATGGCCACGTCGATTGTGCAACATCCATATCGACTGACGTAAACCCAAAAAAATGAATTTTCGAGATTTTTTATAGTTAAATCATATTTTTAGCCCTAGATCCCAAATTATACACATCTACCATAATAAATACCCATATAGCTTGAATTTAGAGAGGATTCAACTAGGGAATTCATTATTAGAGAGGATTCAGTCATTATTCAGCCCTTAGTTTAGTTTTTCAAGTTTTATGAGATTGAAGACTTGAACAACCTTTATTTTTATTGTAAGTTTTTATTATGCAAATTAATAATATGTTTCTTGTGTTTCTTTCCATCATGAGTGGCTAGAAACCCTAGCAGGTTCTAGGGCTATGTGTAATTAATCATGTTTGCATGTTAGATTAATCAACTCGAATTGTATGGTTTCAATTCCTGATTTAATTGATAGAATTTAGGATTGATGACAGATCAAGAGCTGAAATTGATTTTATATTCATAGTTGTTAATTGAAAGACCGAGGGAGAAAATTAATAACAAGAAGAGGAATTGAATATAATTGGTTTTCTGTCTCAAAAGGAAGATAATTGATTGTAGGGATTAAATCTGATATTTTTATTGAGGTTGATTATTAACCTAAGTTAAGATTGCCTAACCAAGGAGTTTTAATACTTTATTTGATTTCCCACCATTGTAGAGTTGATTATCTTGCATGTTTACTCAAAAAAATAAATCTTAGAACTATAGTTAGTACATGAGATAATTTCGTTGCACAATTCCTTTGGGTTCGACTACCTCTGGGTATTTTCTAAATTTATTTGCCACTGTATTTTCAATTAATCTGTAGATTTTACAGTGATCAGATGCCTATGGTAGATTGATCATCAATAGGTGAATTAAATGTTTGTTTGCATCATTCTATTCAATCTTATGGATTCAATGTGGATTTCAAGCCAATGTCCTTCTCTATACCATTGTTGAATTAGCTTGCCTTGTGATTGTACTTACATTTGTGATTGAGTGTGGAAGTGATAGTTGAACAAAGATGATGAATGTTGTGATAATTCATGTTTTGATTATAGCTTTCGTAGTTAGATAGATAGATTTACTCATTGCCTAGGATAATCAACAACTCAACGACTTAATCGTGCTTAGATACAAAAGCAACACAATATTCACTAGTATTCTAGCGGGCAAAGTGAGAAGTTCCTGGATTGATAAAATATTCTTGTGTTTGCACTAGTGTATTAATTGGCTATTGTTGATTGAGAATTTAGTGAGCATCAGAGGTCAAAATAATGCGGTCCACGGAGTATCAATACCGCTTACAAATGAAGTTCACACGATTCAAATATTCATTCTAACAATAATTTTAAATAGCTTGATGCACAAATAAGAATTTATATATGACAAGAATCTTTGAGAAATTAATAATAGATATGTTTCAATCTTAAAGATTAAAGAATTTTCCTTATTTATAATTTTATATATTAATTAAGATATTTTCCAAATCAATTTTGATATGAATATCTAATGTTTAGTGCATATATTTCTATTTTTCTCTCTCTTAAAATTATAAATATCATAATTCTCTTAATTTAATTTTTTTTGTACCAAAATAATATAATTTATTATTTTTAAACTAAATATTTATTGTACATGTTTAGTGGGAGTAAACTATGTAACTAATGAAAATTATTAATCTTATGCACAAATAAAATAACTTAGTTCTGATTAAAAAATCATCATAAAAATAAAAAAATAGTGATTATATGCATTCTCGTAATAGTACACAAATTCTTATATAATAAATGCGTTTGCACAATATAATGTTTGAAGTTATAGTATATAATGCAGAAGATGATAGATAAAATGCAACATATTTTTTTCAATGAAATCATCATTTATCATTATATTTGCACTTGCTATGTATTATATAGTAATAACATATGCATTATAATGAAAGTAATACCCTACAATACAGGTTTTTAGAGATAAAATGATTCTGGTAAAATCGTGAGCGTACATTCATCAAAATCAATGGCGAGGATTAATTCTTATATTCACATGGTAATGGGATTTCTCACTGGATCGCACTTCTATTTATATATATATATATAGGGAGCAGATCCAGTGAGAAAAACCTTAACGTGAGAAAGTGAGAAAGATGCTTGATTGCATTCATGTCATTGCTTGATTGTATTCAAGTCATTGCTTGATTACAATGTTGCTTGATTGTGCTTTAGTTGTTGCTTGATTGCATTTTAATTGTTGCTTGATCAAATATCAACCATTAATTTTTTTAGATCTGATGGACATGATTCATTCTTTTTTCTCACATGGGGATTTTTTTTTACATGATCACTCCTATATATATATATATATATATATATACAGGTTAGATCATATGAGAATAGATGTTAATGTAAGAAATGAGAATATATCCCAGCCTTTGATTTCACAAGATCTGCGATCATGCTTTAATAATTTCCATCTTCATTTTATCCTCTGCAAACTTCATTATTACATATTTAAGGGTATCATTGTCATTTAGTCTATTTTAATTATGGTATCTCCCTCAAATAATTTCCAATTTCATTTTATCCTCCGCGAACTTCATTATTACGTGTTTGGATCTGTAATTCCTTTTCTTTTCGATTTTTCATACGATTTCGATTGCCTTATTGAGTCATCTAGTACTCTTAAATTAAATTAAATTTTATTATTATTTAATTGAATTTTCTAATTTAATGAAGTTTTAAATAGGTAAAATGAACTTAACATATTCTTCTGAAAAATTGATTTTATTTTTATTTAATTTAATCTATTCATTTAATGAAGTATAGAGGATATAAAATGAAGAGAACTGAAATACTTTTTTCGAAAAATTGATTTTTTATTTAATTTAATTTTTCATTTAATGATGTATATAGGAGATAAAATAAAGATAACTGAAATTATTTTTCCGAAAAATTCAATTTATTTTTGTTTAATTATATTTTTCTCATTTAATGAAGTATAGAGGAGATAAAATGAAGAGAACTGTTTCTAAAATATTGATTTTTTCTTTTAATGATGTATATATGAGATAAAATGAAGAGAACTGAAATATTTTTTCCGAAAAATTTATTTTATTTTTATTTAATTTAATTTTTTCCCATTTAATGAAGTATAGAGGAGGTAAAATGAAGAGAATTGAAACCCTTTTTCCGAAAAATTGATTTTATATTTAATTTAAATTTTCATTTAATGATGTATATAAGAGATAAAATGAAGGTAACTGAAATTCTTTTTCCGAAAATTTTGTTTTATTTTTATTTAATTTAATTTTTTCCATTTAATGAAGTATAGTGGATATAAAATGAAGAGAACTGTTTCTAAAAATTTGATTTTTTTTATTTAATGATATATATATAGGAGATAAAATGAAGAAAATTGAAATCCCTTTTTCCAAAAATTAATTTTATTTTTATTTAATTTAAGTTTTCCCATTTAATGAATTATAAAGGAGATAAAATGAACACAACTGAAGGTCGTTCACTATTCATAATGACTATGTTTCCCTTTAATGAAGTAAAATGAGGATAAAATGCCGCACATTTTGTTGAAGCTTGTATGCAATCTAGATCGTTGATGTTGTCAAATCTATGGACGAGATTTATTCTCATTTCTCACGTTAAACCCTCTTCTCACCAGATCAACCCCTATATATATATATATATATATATATATATATATATATAGGGGTGCATTCTAGGTTGAACTCATCTTCCTAAATGAACTATGAACTTTCATTGTTGTGTTTGTAATTGATCATTATTGTATGTATGATATCTCATTACAGTATCATATACACTACAATGATCAATTACACACTCAATAATAAAGTATCATAATTTGGTACTATAATGAGCTATCATATAAACTACAATGATCAATTATACATACAACAATGAAAAGTTCATAGTTCATTCAGGACATTTAGTTCGGATTTGAACGCAAAATAGATGCGTTTGCCCTTTAGCTTTCATCCACAATTGAGGGTGGCAATTCGTATTAAGTTCGTGTTAGACCTTATAGTATTCGTATCATAATTTTCGTGTGGAATTCGTATCAGATTACCGTGTCGTATGAATTTTTTTTTGTTCTAAGTGTAGTGCTAACAAGTTTTATGCGTTTGGTTAATAATTAATATTGTGTTTTGGGATGGATTCGTATTAAGTAGTGTTTGTGTCATTATTATCATGTTGAATTCGTGTCAAATTATCGAGTCGTGTCATCAATTGCAACACCTATCCACAATACTTAAAAATCTAAAAACACAAGCGTTTATACGCACAGCTCCAAATCATATTTTGTAACTAAGAAGAGAGATTGATTTGTATATGATAAATTGCTTCGGCATGTGCTAGAACAAGCAATGTTGCATATTTTTTATGCTCAAGAGTGATAAATTAGTACTAATATAAATTTTTTTTATTCAATAATATATTAGAATCTTATTGACATATTATTTGAGCAAGTAGATTTTATTAACAAAACTCAAAGGTAGTGATGAATAAGGTTTTTATGCAAATGTTTTTAGGTTATAGATACTTTTAAACATAAGTACTTTGATATTGTTAATTTTTTAATACAAGTGTTCAAAAATCATTGAATCAATCTGTTTTTTTTAATAGCAAAAATACCTGGAGTCTTAATCTAGTTTTTATGGATTTTTTTCTACATATTGATTATTCATTTTTTTGTCAGCAAATGGAACAAGGAATATATGAACTATTAAAACTATCAATTTTCTTCAAACTTAATTTGGAGGGATATGAAATAAAAAGATAAGTAATCCTTTTTTTAGCCCTGTTATCACAATATTGGCTGTAAAGAGTTTTCGCGCAAACCACTATAAATTGCTATGTTTTTATTTTCTGTTTATTATTTGTGTTTGCAACTGCATCAATTTACAAAGGATAGTGATGTGTTCAACCAAGTTCGAAGTGGAGCGGTGTTCGGAATTAATGTTAGTATTCAGTCTTCATTATTGTTTTGATGAGTCAAACATCTCACTAGATTAGAGAGTCTCTAGCATAAGATTAGTTCAAACTTTTAATATCATATATAGGAATATTCGAGTTGTAATAGGAATTGATTAAGCCAGTTCGGGAAGAAATGGAGCTACTAGCAAAAGGTGATCCCAACAAAATCACCAGCATGGAGCAATGGGTATTTGCAGATCGAAAGGTCTTCGCCAGCAAATCACCCAACAGTCAAAGATTGTTGATTGGCACGTCACCACCAGTAAGGAGTGACCAACAATTATCAACCAGCAAGCGCGATTCTCAAACGCAAGTAGAGACTCTTCCCCAACCAAGACAAGCCAACATTATACAAGACCAGACTTTAAGTGTGGTGAACTTAAAGTGTGCGTATCTCAAAGCTTATATGTCCAAGGAATCTACCAGCAAACAACTAGGACTAGTTGGAGGCCATTCTGACTCTATCTACTTTTTGACCTACCGCTGCCAAAAAGTGGTACCTGCAGCAGACATCTCAGAAAAAAGTGAGACATTTGATTGGACTCCTTCCAAAACATCGCACAATGGCTACAAATGGGCAGAAGTTCAAACCTTCTAAGGAGTGCCTATAAATAGAGGCTGCAATCCACCTTGAGAAGGTTATAACAACATAAAAACGAACAAATCTGACGTCTTCACTCTTTGTCGATTTTTTCAAAAGCTACCAACTTCTAGAATCCAAAAGATGTTAGGTTGAATCTATCAGCTTTCCGTGTTCCTTCTTGAACACGTAGCACTGTGTATCTTGCAAGATCTATTTCTGTTTTCTTACTCTCCGAGTAAGAAAACATCATGGAGTTGTCACTTCTCACGTGGTAGCTATCATGGGTGTATACCAAAAACTTATGTTCTTGAAATGAACTCAAACTCTCACGTCCAGTTTGAAGGCCAGGTGGTGTACCCATACATCAAGCCTACATCAAGCCTGAAGAAGCTCTTGATTGTGAAGGACTTGGCGAGTGAGCTAGTGGACTGGTAGATTCGGCATTCATCAACAAGCAATAAATCATTGTGTCTTTTGCTGCTTTCTTTTAGCTTTCTACATTGGATTTAAAACCCAACACATCAAGTGTTGGATTATTACATGCAAATTGACTAAGTAATATTTTTGACCTAATAAACAACCATTTTTCTGAACCTAGGTTGGCACAAAACAACCAACTTGGAGGCCCACCCACTGCGTAAAACATTGCATCTTCCGTTGTGCAAACTAACTCTGATCTCGGGGACCGACAAGTGGTATTAGAGTGAGTGGTTCTTAGGACTACATGTTTTGTAAACCATTAGGACTAGATCCATTATTGCGGTTTGTTTTGGTTGTCTTAAGAGATCTCTCATCCAGCTAAAGAACATCCATCTAGATATGGTAGATGTGCTGAAGACTGGGCAATCCAAATTTTGAAGGTTAACCCTCGCATGTCAGGCGGAGAAGGATTATACACCAAAGCCATATGCCGAATAAACGACAAAAGATAAAAAATGTGTCCAACTTGACTCCATTGCTCATGAGTTGATTCTCTCAGCTGTCCTAGAGACCATGATCGAAAACATCATTGAATTCAATAATGCCAAAGAGGTCTGGGATTACTTGAGTAGCTTGAGCCACTAGACCGACCAAATGAAGGGAAACAATCTTCAGGTCTTTGTGGACAAGTATGAGTCCTTCATGAAGCTTCTCGGAGAAAGAATCAAGGACATGGAACTCAGTTTAACTCGATTGTCAGCAAGTTGAAGGCTTTGGATAGGGTATACTCTGCAGCAGATCATAATGCCAAGATCCTGTCCAAGATGATCAAAGATGATTGGTTCATGAAGACGACCACTCTAAAGGAGAAGGATCTCTCTAGGATATCCACTATGGAGTTTTTTGTCCAACTTCAAGCTCATGAATGAGATATCCAAATGGAGAACAAGAACGAAGCCGCCAGGGCAACCACCAGTTTGCCGAGCGGACACGTTGAAGATGCTGCCTTTTTTGTCAAAAGGGACAACTTTCAAAGTAAAAAAGACTGAAGAAGCCTCACTCGAACCGACCAGCGGGACCACTGACAACAGAAGTCCCCTCTACATCCACCTCCACCATCAAGGAAGAAGAGAGTTCCATCGATGAACTTGAAAAACAGAAGTTCCACCTATTAAAACTTCTGGAGAAAGCTAAGGTGAAAGCTGACATTTCATAATCAGACAAAAAGAGGCTCATCAAAATGCCTCATTGCTCATTCTTTGAGTGCAACTCTCTCGACCACCTAAAGTTCGAGTGTACCCGAGTTGACAAGGAGTAGAGAGATAGGCTCAAGCGTCTATTCGAGATTAAAGCTTCAAGGGCCATTGCAAAGGCTAGCTCTCTACGTCCGAGGTTCCTGACATTCCCCTTCATGATGATGGTTCAGTGTCATCATAAGAAGAGTCGGAGAAGGAAGCACTATTGGCATTCATGGCCGTAGTAGGAGAAGATGTAGAAGAAGGAAGTCAACAAACTCTGACTACTGACAATAAGGTGAAAAATTCCTTACCAATCTCAATTATGTTAGCATGCATCTTAGAGGACCCTGGGTCGTATTTCTCTGACTGAGAGGACATTTCCCTCAACTCTCTGTCATTATAATTTTTCTAAGTTTTATGAGTTGAAAAATGTCTTAGCTGACGAAAACGCCTCACTGAGAACAAAAGTTTCTATTTTGACCAATGAAATCGAAAAATCGATATCAGTCAGTAAGGAGCTAGCAAAAGTCAAATATGAACACTCTATGCTTATTCAAAATTTTCAAATCTAAAAAAAGAGTGTTAATCCCTGAAGATTAACAAACTTGAGCCTGAACCTTGTCAATGTCCATTCTCTAAAAGCATAAGAGTCTTATATGAAGTGCTTCAGACCCAGAGGTCTTATATTGACACTGACATGAACAATATTATTTTTATTAAGGCCAAGTCTAGTGATCAGCCGGGACTGAAGGGAATAGGGGGAATAACAAATATTGCACCAGCGCTTGCTAGGATTGCTAAATGTTGGTCCACCAACAACCACAAGCTGGCCAAGCAGTATGCTGCAAGGAAGCCATCAAAATCCCACAAACTGGTTGATCAGCATGTCCCTGCTGACAGGATATTAGTACGAACAGTTAGTTTGGCCAAGCAGCCGGCAAGGTCAGCACTGGCAAAGAGTGCACCAACTCGGCATGTGATGAAGCCAAACATTTCTCATAATCAAAATGAGAAAATGATTAAAAGAAGTAGGGGGAACATCTACTTGAGGCCTGAGCCCAACCAAACTTCTTTTTCAAAATGAATGAAGGCTAACCAGCGTGATAGAGGAGTTACTCTTACGAAGTCACATGGTTAACACACTTCTTCCGAACATGTGTTCCGAGCTCCAGTGAGGAAGTCATCTTACAAAATGACTACACACACCATTGCACAACCTCATCCTCTTATAAAAAATCCATGTATTATTTCAAAAGAAAGATGAAGGTTCTAGGGAAGAGCTCAGAGATACTTCCTTCACCAAATATTATTCGAGTTTTGATACCTAAAGGGGTAATCCAATATTCTAATTCTATAGGACCCACTGATGTTTGAAGACCTGAAATTTGACTTTATGTTTGTAGAATAGGTGTATGCGGATCAACCTCAAGAGGATATGAATTTTTGGATCATTGATAGGGGATGCTCCGCTTACATGATCGGAGAAAGAGGCATGCTAGCAGATCTAATAATGGTCAAGTGACCATTAGTCATATTTTATGACAATTCCAAAGGCGGCTTTATTGGAAGAGGATGCATGAAGCATGATGGTTTAAAGATCATAAACGTATCCCTTGTCATCAATTTGGAGTATAATCTCCTAAGCATCAGTCAGCTTAGTGAGAATGGATACATGGTATCCTTTACTGAATCCGAGTGCCGAATCAAGGACAAACTTCCAAAGAAATAAAGTTAATAGGCATAAGGAAAAGCGATCTCTATGTGGTTGATTGGAATAGTGGTCAAACAAACTCTTGTTTTGTAGAAGTCGAGATAAACTGGTTGTTGTTGGGTTTTGTATATAGAGATTACAATGAGTATACATTCAATTTTATTTCCTATGTGTTAAACAAACTTACATGCGAGTAACAATGGTATCCTCTTATCTCACCGATAGGGACGATCATATAACGTGTTGTAGATCGCAGAAGACAGTATGATCACCTGACCTAGTGAGATATAAATATTATCACAACCAAGACAACATTGTGGATAAGTTTGTCGGTATAGACTGCAGCATAGTTGGAAAGAAGTGCTCTGTCTTGATCACTTGATATGCTGGTACGTGCAGTTGCGTATTGATTGGATCGTAGTGAGACGTATTCTTCTGTCTGACCTCAGAGAATACAAGATCTTGATCTGAATTGAGTCCCAATCCCTAACAAAGGTTTAGGGGTATGCACGAGTTGACTGTTGCTTTGACTTGCCGTGGTGGAGAGCCTGAGTAACGTGCTTGTATACCTGCATCTTGGGTAACAACAGTTTATGTAGTACACTCTGAGACTGGAGTTAGTTTACCATATACGAGTAATAGGATGGGGACATTCCCTAAGGAGATCAATAATGTTCATCGTGCTAAAGTCCTGAAGACTGATTAAGTTCAAACACGAGTAATAAGGTTTGAGTTGTAACGCTCAGGAGAATAAGAAATTAATTAATTGTGGAAGCTTGTCAGAAGCTTCAATTAATTAATGAATGTCCAGTAACCTTAAATATGAGGATCCTCAAGTAAATGCGGCTCGTTCTCATAACGTGGTAATAAAGGGGTAGGTCAGTATTAACTTATGTGGTGAAAAAGAATTAGTATTAATTAATTACTTTCGTCCTGGGTTGTGGACATGTGAATTAATTAATTCATAGACCCACTTTATTATTCGCATTAGGTCCCAGGTCTTGCCCAAATAATATGCTAAAAGGAACCCATTAGGGTTTTACCCTAGGCCTATAAATAGCTCATTCTCTCCTCAGATTTCATAAGTCACAACAATTGAAAGCCTAGAGTGGAGAGAGGGAGGGTGACGCCTACTGCAGTGGGAGGAAGAAATTCGACTCCGTCTATGGAGCACAATCTTGTGGAATCCTCACCAGTAGCAAGATTAAACACATTGGGATACGGATCTAAAGATCTGATCTTGAGAACATCCATTCTTCTTCTTTTCTATTTCGGTTTAGATAAAATCTTGAAATTAGGGTTTGTTCAAATTTCTTATTCCGTAGATTTAATCAAATCGCGTGGTGGAATAAAAGGATTAGATTCATCGCGAAAGATCAGTTTAGAACTTGTGGAGTTAAGGTAATTCGAATATCCATCGCATTAAATTCATAGGACCATGCATACGATTTTCTATTGGTTGGTAATTTTTTACAATATCCATGGAGTGATCTGGGCTTATGTTGATTATGCGATTCAATTCGCGACAACGAAATCCCTACAGCCGTGGCACAAAAGGCTAAACCACCTCGACTTCAAAACCATCATCTCCCTAGCAAGGCATGAGCTGGTAGAAGGTCTACCCAAAGGCGGGTTCAAAATAAGAGAGAATATGCAAAGCATGCCAGCTAGGAAAACTGACCATAGCATCCTTCAAAAGCAACCCAGTAATGAGAATCACTGAGCATGTGCTGGAGCTTCTTCACATGGAATTGTTGAAGGGATTTTTACTTGCAAATTGAATTGCATAATTCGCCAAGACACCGATTACTGGATATCTGAATAAATTGTTATGCCTATGAAATAATCCTAGCATGCTCCTATTAAAATTGAATACAAAACATGGTTACGCAGAATACCTGGTTTTTAATATCTCTAATCTGCTGTGCAGGGTTTAAGCCTTTAAATCCTTCTTGTGCAATAAGATTCAACCATGAAATAATAAGAATTAAATCTCTAATTTTATTAAGGAATGAAATCGAAAATAAAGGAATATAGAAGATCATACTGATCTAATCTTCTATTTGTATCCCTTGCTCGTATCCGAAAATCTGGTGAAGATTCCCTCCTGATATTACACCAATTCTGAGGCAGAATTTCCTTCCTTCCCCACGTGTTTGTTGCCTACTATCAACTCCCAGAATTGGTTTGTCGATCAACAACTTATGAACATGTATCGTGAGGCACTTAGGGGGTATTTATAGGAAAAATCTTATCCGTAATGGGCTTGAGCTTTTTATAGGCCAGACCAGGGACCAATATACAAATAATAAAGTGGGCCTCTAAATTAGTTAATTCTCATATTCAACCCATAATGTAATTAGTTAATTAATATTGATTCATGCCACCAGAGAATCAATACTGACCTACTCCTTGTTACCACGTTATGAGGAACGGGTTGTATGGGCTCGATATATCCCCTTATATAAGGTTATAGATATTCATTAATTAATTAAAGCTCTGACAAGCTAATAAATTAATTAATATCTGTATCCCTAAGTGATACCACTCAACCCTTTCATTTATGCTTGAACTTAATCAAGCTGCAGGACTTTAGCATAATTAACCTTTTGAGTTACTTAGAGAATGCAACCGTCCTATACTAGATATGGTTACCTAATTACATCACTAAATGTTATACACGAGTTGCTATCACCCAAGATGCACATATACAAGTTCATGAAAGACTCTCCACCATAGCATCTCAAAGTGATGCACAAACTTGTGTATACTTCTAGAACTTTCATTAATATTTAGACATCGTCAATCAATCAAGATTAAGATTTTTTAATGTCAAATAAAGAATCAATCTCAGTTAGGTCCTATCAATACATACGAAACGTACCAGAAATTTAGTAACCAAGTTAAGCTACTAAATACTAAATGTGTTGCATTTGAAGCGAACTGTCTATCCTGAGATTTTTTCAGCTGTGATAATTGTTAATAGTTCGCTAGGTGAAGTGATCCATATGATCTTCTATGATTTACAACACACCGTATGATCTCCCTATCAACGAGTTTAGAGGATAAGGTTATTTGTGATATATGTTTGTTAATTGAATAGAAGATGTAATACAACAATTATGATGCCAGTATATTAAAACAAAATCTTCATGATATACTAATAAAAAATGCTTTTAGTATACAAATCCATCACTTGTTTGGTCTTGTAACCCCACACACCATTGCCAAAAGAAGATATTCTCTAGTAGTCGTAGATGACTACTCTTGATATACCTGGGTGGAGCCGCAAAAGACGAAGGATGAAGTGAAGATGACATTACTAAAGCTGGCAATGCGGATTCAGAAAAGAGAGAGTATTAGTAAAAATGATTAGATCTAAGAATAGGACCGACGTCTGCAACAGACCACTAATGGACTTCTATGCAAAAATCGGAATTGGTCACGAAAAATCACCCCAATGTACTGGCAGAACAATGGAACGGAGCACTCAAAGAAGAAGTGAGGACAATGCTTGCTCAAGCTAACCTTCACGAAAGATTTTGGGGTGAAACAGTCATTATAGTGTGTTGTAGGAGTGGTCTTAATGCCAAACTTAGAAAGACACCCTATGAATTCTATTATGGTCATAAGCCTACTTTAGCTCATCTTCGTGCATTCGGCTCACCATGTTACATTCACACAAACGATAGTCAAAAGCTAAATACCATTTTGCCAAAGGCTAACGAAGTTGTGTTCCTTGGATATGGGCACCCTTCTCACCAGGCTTATAAAGTATTTAAAAAGACCAGTAGGCGAGTGGAAGTAACGTGTCATGTTATTTTTTATGAAGCTATGCAAAACTATGAAAGAATTGGTGCAGGATACGCATGAGATCAGTAATGTCAAAAGAAAAGTGGGCGATGATTATCTTCATCCCAAACCATTTGGTCAGACTAGATCAATGAATGAATCAACCTACAAACAAATTTCCTCAGTTGTACCATAAACAACTGAGAGGGCCGGTGATGCTAATGAATTTGTTGAGGTCTTGTATTCTATTTTCCTACAAGAGAAAACTAATCGAGGGGGAATCCTGATGGGTTTTGTATGCTGAAAGCATTTATTATAATGAGTATACAACGATTTATTTCTCCGATCTGTCAAACAAACTTACATGTATGTAACAATGGTATCCTCTTGTCTCACCAATAGGGACGATCATAAGGCATGTAGTAGATAGTGGAAGATAGTATGATCAATCGACCTAGTGAGACATAATCCCGATCACAGCCGAGACAGCGTATGAGGATACGTCTGTCCGGATGGCTGCGACATTGTCAGAATAAGTAGTCTGTCTTGGTTACTTGACATGCTGGTACGCAAGGGTGGCGTATTGATGGACCGCAGTGAGATGTATTCGACTGTGTGACATCAGCGACTACAAGATCTCGTTCTTGATTGAGTCCAAACCCTAACGAAGGTTTAGGGGTTTGCACGGATTGATTGTTGCTTTGACTTGCCATGGTGGAGAGCCTAAGTAACATGCACGTATATTCGCATCTTGCGTAACAGCAGTTCATGTTGTACTGCATGAGACTGGGTTTAGGTAACCATATCCGAGTAATAGGATGGGGACATTCCCTAAGGAGCTCAATGATATTCATCGTGCCAGAGTCCTGCAGGCTGATTAAGTTCAGGCACGAGTGATAAAGATTGAGTGGTACTACTCAGGAATAATAAGATATTAATTAATTGTAGATAGAGCTTGTCAGAAGCTCAAATTAATTAATGAATATCCGGTAATCTTAAATATGAGGATTCTCAACAAATGCAACCCATTCTCATAATGTGGTAATAAAGGGGTAGGTAAGTATTAATTATATGGTGAAAAAGAATTAATATTAATTAATTAATTGTGTCCTGAGTTGTGGACATGGGAATTAATTAATTTATAGGCCCACATTATTATTTTCATTAGGTCCCAGGTCTTGCCCATTTAAATATGCTGAAAAAGGCCCAGTAACCCATTAGGGTTAAAACCCTAGGTCTATAAATAGACAGCTCTTTCTCTGAAACCCAAGTCACTTCATAACATTTAAATCAGTTGAAGCCCTGGGGAGGGAGAGAGCAGTGGCGGCGCCAGTGAGAGGGGAGGAGAAGGAAATTCGACTCCGGTCTACACTCTACAGATCTGTGGAATCCTCACCAGTAGCAGATCTGAACAGCATTGGGATACAGCCGTGAAGATCTGATCTGGAGAACAAAAATCTTTCTTTTTTTTTTCTTTATTTTTGATTCAATATAGAAATTAGTTTTCTAATTTCTTTTTCCGCAAATTTAATCGAATTGTGTGGTTGAATTAAAGTTGGATATTCAAACGTAAAAGATTGGATCAGACTCTACGGAATAACGATAATTCTTCTAATCAACGTATTAAATTCATAGGAGCATGCTAGGGTTTTGTGAATAGGTATTGTGAACAATAAACCATAAATCGATCCGGCTTATTTGGATTTTGTGATTCGATTCACGGATAAATCTCTACAATTAGTATCAGAGCCAGGTTTTTGATTTATGGCTCTGTTGTTCATAATAGATTCATTAATGCATGTATGAATTTTATTTTGTCGTAGATGGTTTTTGTTCCTCATGCAACCCGTTTGATTAAGCCCGCGGTGGTTTATCCGTGTAGGGTTGAATCTATCTTGTAAAAGCACGAGAAAATCCGTGATTAGATTTGATAGGAAAAATTGTAATAGAATAGTTTTTTGTAATTTTTTTTATTTCAAATCTGTAATTGGACGGGTCAGGACGAAGAATGAAGACGGGGCCGACAGACTAGGTGGCGGCGCACGGTGCAGGAGGACGGTGGTGACGGTGGCGGGTCGCGGCTGCGGGTGTGCGGGGCAGCACGGCGGCAGCCAGGCGCGGCTGGCGCGCGATGTGCGCGACGCTGTGCGCGCAGTGGTGGCAGCGGTGGTGGCGGCAGGGCTGGCGGTAGCGGCGGTGCTGTTGTCGGCGGCTGTTGTGCCGTCATGGTGTTTTGCGATTTGGTGGTTGGTGCAATCCTTAGTAAACCCTATGTTAGCATTAGGGTTTGGGGCCAATCATCAAATCACAAAACCCTAAATCCCAAAAGATTTGGTAGTTGAAGATTTGAAGGCCCTGGAAGATTTGAAAAGATTTGGATTTATCCAAATAAATTTCAAATTTCAAATTGTAATAGATAGGATTTTATTTCTTGTTTTGTGGGGCCACGAGGAATTTTTGTTTGCCTTAATTGTCCTCGTATGATATGTAATTTATTATGTGCGCAATTATGCATGTGTAGATAATAGGAAAAGCATGATTTACTGCTTATATTATTTACAGCTTTCCAAGCATGCTTATGTGATTAATTTCTTGTTGAATTATATTTTGGAAATTTTCGGGCTTGTTTAATTACATGCAAAAATATGGAAAATATAATGACAAAGAAATTATATGTTCGCATATAAGAAACCTTTTTTGAAAGAAAAATACTAAGCGGATTTTTTAGTTAAAATCAATAGACCTCCACAAAGCGGTCCTAGGCTGTAAGTGAATCTCTCGCTCTAGTAAACGTCTACGAGTGTAGCTTGCTAGTTCTTGGAGGTGCATGGGTACAGTTGTTGGGATTTCTAGACAAACAATTTAAATCATGTGAATAGTGGGAGGGTTTTGCGTAAACGTCTACGAGTGTAGCTTGCGTAGATCTCTTTAATAAGTATTCTAGGATTGATTTATATTATAGATAACAAAAGCGTTAAGGGTTGTGCAGTATGGTTACGTGCCATGCTAAACTGTCTCTTTTGGCCAGAGTTAAATTTGTGGTTCATCGCTTAGACGCATCTTAGGATATAATGCAATTGCTGCTTCCCTGTCCTTGAGAGATGGCTATGTCTAAGGTTTTCACTAATTATTAATTTCTAGTGTCAAAAGGTTCTTGACATGGTAGTGAAATTAAAGAATTGGGGCTTAAAACCCACAGTTCTGGTTGAGGGTGGCATCGTAAACGTTTACGAGTGTAGCTTGCGGTGGGAAGTCTTGGGCAATTAGTGGAAAACATATGTATTTGATTTATGAAAAGGTTTTTAATGCATTTATTTTTGAAGTTCTACATGTATGTTCTTATTTAAGATTCTTTATTGTTTCAGATATGTCTATGTCTAATGTCATCAATATTCTCGCACAAAATTCTTTAACTGGTCCAAACTTCCTGGAATGGAAACGCAATCTTGAATACATCCTGGTAGCAGAAGAACATATGTTCGTTCTGCAAGTGCTTCGTCCCATAGTGTACACTGCTGAGTCGTCTCAAGAGGAAGAAGACTATTATAACAAGTGGGAGAAATCGAACAATGTGGTCATGTGCTACATGATGACCACTATGTCAAAATTCTTACAGCAGCAACATCAGCACCATAGGGACGCCTATGACATTATGGCCAGTTTGACGGTGACCTATGAGGAAACTGATAGAGCTGTCAGATTCAATCTAATGAGGGATATCGTGAGTAGAAAAATGACTGATAGCAGCTCAGTGAGAGAGCACATAGTTTCCAATACTCACCTCATGGATGAGCTAACTTTGCATGGTGGAGGTATCGATGCTGAGGCCAAGGTCGATATCATACTGAACTCTCTACCCAAGTCCTTTAAGAGTTTTTGGCTGAATGTTGTCATGAACAAGAAAGAGTATACTCTTAACGAGTTGCTTAATGACTTGATGGCAACAGAATTAGTGATGAACCCTCAGAAGGTTGCCTAAGCCACTTCTGGTAATCTCTCTACTGTACCGAAATGTATGAAGCGGAAAATGGGGATTAAGAAGTTGTCTAAGAAGATACCTGTGAAGGATGGTGGGGCTTTGAAAAAGCTTAAAGTGGCGACTGACAGGGACAGGTGCTTCAGGTGTGATAAGAAAGGACATTGGAGGAAAGATTGTCAGGCCAACAAAGCTAGACAAGGTATGCCATTTGCATGTATAACTGTAAGCATGATTAGAGTCTGTTGTTGCTCTTCCTAGAGCTGTAAGCACTGACTTGTTGATCATGTTGTTGTACTTTGCAGGGGACCATGCCGACAAGGCAACATTTTATAACGGATCTTCATGGTGTTTTCTTTTCTTTATGTTTTGATGGATTAAGTACGTTTTGAGAATTTCTTTTGTGGGCCGTGTTTTCGGCAGGACAAATGTTTTTCCGTCTTTGCAATGGATATTTTGTTATTTATGATTTCCATCATTGGTAATAAAGATGGTGTCCATTTTGGGATGTTGATTTATTCTTTTTATACTGTTTTATCAGATATGTCCTTTTATATTGCATGTAATTCATCCGAAATTGATAATCCTAAAATGAGAAAACATACTTCTTCTGATGAGGATCTTACATATCTCTTGCACTTGAGACTGGGTCACATCAGCTTGAAGCGAAATCAGCGACGTGCAGATGACGGTACATTGGACTTACTTTGGGCTATACCTTATCAAGTCTGCGAACCCTGCATCGAGGGCAAGATGTCAACTAGGCCATTTAAGGCTAGTCAGTCACGAGCACAGGAAGTGTTGGAATTTATCCATTCTGACTTATGTGGACCCATGTCCACACAGGCTCGTGGAGGGTACGAGTACTTCATCACTTTCATTGATGATTACTCAAGGTACGGATACGTTTACCTGCTTCGCTACAAGTCTGAGTGCTTTGACAAATTCAAAGAGTTCAAGGCTGAGGTAGAAAAGAAGGTCGGTAAAACTATCAAGTCAATGCGATCTGACCGCGGTGGCGAATACCTCGGTAACGAGTTCCTACAGTATTTGTCAGACAACGAGATTACATCCCAATGGACTACACTGGGTACTCCCAAGCAAAACGGTATAGCTGAAAGAAGAAATAGGACTCTTCTAGAGATGGTGAGATCAATGATGAGTTATGCAAACTTACCAATTTTGTTTTGGGGCTACGCATTGGAAACAACTGCTTACGTATTAAATGTGGTGCCTTCTAAATCAGTTCCTAAGACGCCTTCTGAGCTCTTCCTAGGTCGCAAACCAAGTTTGTGCAAGTTTAGAGTATGGGGCTGTCCGGCACACGTACTATCAAAGGAACCTGATTATTTTACTCGCTTATCTATATTATTTTCTACTATTTTATGTAGTTTTATTAAGTTTATATATGTAGTCTATGCATGCGTCTATATTTGGTGGTATTATGCGTGTCTTGGTATTTTTGCAGGTTGTAGGCCTAATTTCACGAGAAAACTTTTCCGAAAGTAGTGACATGTAAGAGTAGCAGTGAAGAGTTCCTCCACACAAGAAATTCGGGCTATTGGCGCATGGCAATGGATGAAGCTTTGAATCGGGTCAATCGGAGTTCGGGAGAGGAAGTTTTGGCCAAAACCGTGAGACTGCGCAGAAGGGGCAAGAGACCACGTCGATCGACGTGTATCCACATCGATTGATGCCGAAGAGAGAGCCACATCGATCGA
This sequence comes from Plectranthus barbatus, assembly GCA_026898455.1. Classification (NCBI taxonomy): domain Eukaryota; kingdom Viridiplantae; phylum Streptophyta; class Magnoliopsida; order Lamiales; family Lamiaceae; genus Plectranthus; species Plectranthus barbatus. The sequence continues at coordinate 653,130 of JAPKLW010000212.1, forward strand.
CGCCAATCCACATCGATCGACGCGGGTTTGCTGGCGCGGGAATTTGATGAAAATCGGATTTATTCATATCTTTAGCCCTAGATTTGATAAGATACACATACACCCTTATAAATACTTAGTAAATTCAACTTTTTCAGAGGAGCCATCATATCAATCATCATATTTTTTAGTTTTTAGAGTTTGGAGACTTGGGAACACGAAACCCTTTATTTTTCTTGTAAGTTCTTTACTTTTATGAAATTTAATAAGTTTTCTTTTGGATTTCTATCTGCGATGAGTGGCTAGAAACCTTAGCGGGTTCTAAGGTTTGATATTATTATGGATGCATGCTAGGATTAATTATTAGGTTAATGATTCCTGTGTTTATTTTATAATTCTAATTTAATTCAAGGACCGAGAGGTGACGATTAATTTAGATGTCTAGCTATTGATAGAAGGACCGAGAGGTGAATATTGATAGTGGGATTAGGAATGCATGATACACTCTACACTATCCAAAAAGATGTACTAGACTGTAGGAATTTAACTGATTTGCTTATCAGATTGACTAAGTTGGTGTACTTGAGACCGAGCAGAGATAGTCACTAATTAGTAATCTAGGTTATATTTTCCAAACAAGGAAATATAGCATTATTGCAGTATTCCACCTGTTAAATTAATTGATTCCTACATGTTATCCATAATAAGAATTCTTCCCTAGAATTTGTGTTCCTTTAATTTGATTTCAAACCCTCTTTAATTTTCAACTATTGTCATCTTTATTTTCCAAATCAAAACCCTGATTTTCTGTTCACTCAAACAATGAATCTTATGATCATAATTAGTACATAGGATAGTTTTGTTATACAATTCCCCTAGATTCGATAACCTTAGGGTTCTTATAAATTTATTTGCCACTGTTGCTATAATTAATTTGTAGATTTTACAGTGATCAAATTGGCGCCGTTGCCGGGGAGTTGTTAGATTTTATCTTATTACTAGTTCGTTTTAGGATTTGCTGGATTGAGTTTATTTTTCTATACGTGTGCGTGCGTGAGTTTTGTGTCTGTATCCTACATTGATTGACGCCCGTTAGCATCGATCGACGGCGATCATTTTGCTGCGTTGATCGACGTACTCCTTGCATTGATCAACGCCGACTACTCTCTTGCATCGATCGATGTGACATCCACGTCGATCGATGCCGAACTGATATATAACTATTTTCTACGCAGGTGCATGAACACGCGAGCCAAAGGAAAAACACTCGAGGCCTTTGTCCCTGAAATTGAAGCAACCTGCAGGAAAATCAAAAAGAAAGGAAAAGAAAAACAGCTAGAGATGGCTGAGAATCCTGAAGCACCTCTGCAAAATATGACTTCGGAGGAGCAGAGGCAATTTGTGAATGAAGTACAATAGCTGATAGCACAACTACAAGCAGCCCAGGCTACTCAGGCAGAGCAAGCTGCAAGACTGGCAGAGTTGAACAACAGGTAGATTGTGGTTCCGCAAAGGTCCATCTTGGATCGATTTCTTCCACAGCAAGTGAAGTCCGGATTCATAGTTGGCATCGATGCCAACAACTTTGAGCTACGCACAGGCCTTATTCAGATGGTGCAGCAAAACCAGTTTGGGGGGAGAGCTGTAGAAGATCCATATACCCACCTCAACCAATTCATTGAGGTGTGTAACACTGTGAAGCAGAATGGAGTAACCCAAGATGTAATAAGGAGCTTCGAGCAGAGTTCCTTACCAACTACTTCCCAACGAGCCTGCTGCTGAAGAGGAAAGTTGCCATTACTACTTTCAAGCAGATGTATGATGAGTCACTCTACGAGGCCTGGAAGAGATACAAAGAGCTTCTACGACTCTGTCCTGGACATGGCATCGATCTGGAGATGCAAGGGTGTCATTTTTATGAGGGTTTGAATCCTCACATGAAGGAGCTGGTTGATGCATCTGCTGGAGGGATACTGATGAAGAAGAGTGGTGCAGAAAGCATGAGGTTGCTGGCAGACATGGCGCTGAATAGCCACCAATGGCAAACTGAGAGACAGATTCCGGTCAAAGCTATGGAAGCCAAGCCAGAAATTGATGTGGTTGCTGAGGTGAAAAAGCTCCGAGAAGAGATTGAAAAATTGGGCACAACACAAGTTGCAGCTGTTGCAGAGCCAAGCATGGCCATTGTTCCGGTGGAGACCGACTACATCAATCGGGGTGCAAGCAGTTTGTCTGGAACTGCCAGGATGGAGGTGAACTACATTGGCGGTGGTTATCACAATAACTACCGAGGCAATCAGGGGTATCATTACAACCATGGGCGATATCACCCTGGTTTTTCTAATTCTAACCCTTCGGCTGCAGAACACCCCCCACCTCATTTTGATGTAGGTACTGGAGGAGAGATCGTGGAAAGGAAGAAATTCGTGCTGGAGGAGACGCTAGAGAAATTCATCAAGAGCTCGGATAACCAGTTTTGGATAGTAGAAATTGAGGTGAAGGGGATGGCCAACCACATGCAGCTGATGACAAAACATCTTCAGATGTTGGACACCCAACTAAGCCAAATCGCCACTACTCTCAGCAATCAGCATAAGCCGGGATAGTTGCCATGTACGATAGAGGTGAACCCCACAAAGGAAAAGTCAGTGAATGTTATTACTCTGAGGTTTAGGATGAAGTACAAGGGTCCCGAGATGGCTGTGAACGATTCTGGAGGTGAAAAGGAGCAAAATTACGCAGGACAGGGATCCACGTCGATCGACGCACCACCCGCGTCGATCGACACAAAAGAGAGTGCCCCGTCGATTGACGCAGAAACCTGTTCCAGGCGGAAAGCGGAAGCAGTCTGAAGATCAGCTCCCTCCTATACCATTCCCACAGCGGTTCGCGAAGCAGAAAGAGGACGAGAAGTTCTCCAGATTTGTGGTGAATCTGAAGAAGGTCAACATCACTATCCCGCTGATCGAAGCACTGAAGGAGATCCCAGGGTACATGAAGTACCTCCAAATATTAATGAGTGGAAAGAAATAATTCGTGGAGAACGAGACAGTGAAGATCCACGAGCAGTGCAGCCAGCTACTTCAAAAGCAGGTGCCCATCAAGAGAAGCAATCCTGGATGCTTCTCTATTCTGGTTGAGATTGTGGGACACATGTTCGAGAGATACTATGTGATACTGGGGCAGTTATTTTGCATTTTAATTAAAAAAAGAATTGGAGTACAGCTCGACGTCGATCGACACCGAGCAGCCGACCGACGGGATACACTTGATTCGAGGAGAGGGTCGCAAGAAGGCCCAGTAACCCATTAGGGTTAAAACCCAAAGTCTATAAATAGACAGCTCTCTCTCTGAAACCCAAGTCACTTCATAACATTTAAATTTGTTGAAACCCTAGGGAGAGAGAGAGCAGTGGCGCGCCAGTTTGAGGGGAGGAGAAGGAAATTTGACTCCGGTCTACACTCTACAGATCTGTGGAATCCTCACCAGTAGCAGATCTGAACAGCATTGGGATATAGCCCTGAAGATCTGATCTGGAGAACATAAATCTTTCTTCTTCTTTTTCTTTATTTTCGACTGAATACAGAAATTAGTCTTCTAATTTCTGTTTCTGTAGATTTAATCAAACCGCGTGGTTGAATTAAAGTTGGATATTTAAATGTGAAAGATCGGGTCACACTCTACGGAATAACGGTAATTCTTCTTATCCACGCATTAAATTCATAGGAGCATGCTAGGGTTTTGAGAATTGATATTGTGAACAATAAACCATAAATTGATCCGGCTTATTTCGATTTTGTGATTCGTTTCACGGATAAATCCCTACAAATCCAACCTAGAAGGATAGAGCTTGAAGACGAGGACATCATAGAAGATATTCCACATGCAGAGGAGTTGATTGTTGATGAAGACCTAGCTGGCGAGTCAGGCTCTGAAGACAATAGCTTTGGAGCTCGTGGAGAACCAGCAGATAACATATCAACTGGAGAGATGTCAGCATCAGAACAAATATCAACAGTCGTGGAGCCAGCCAATTTAGAACGAGCTACATGTGTGTCTCTAAAATGATTAATACTAGCATCAGCACAAGAAACTGCTTCTGGGGAAGAAGTCATTCCTGAGGATTTCTGTCTTAAGGATGTGCCTATTGCTTGAATTGAAAGCACACTTGCTTTCATCCAACCAGCTGAAGTCGAGGAGCTGCAGCGACCAAAGTGGTTGAAACATCACCTAGAGTCAGATATCCTGGATGATGTTACGAATCCCATTTGTACAAGAGCTGGGAGTGCGTTACTCTTATGCTTTATCTACTAATCAAAGTCGATGAATATTTGAGAAGCCATGCAGTCGATAGATTGGATCAACACATTGTAGGAGGAATTGGAAGAATTCACCCACAATAATGTTTGGTACCTAGCGGACAGACCGACACACCAGTTAGTAATAGGTACCAAATGGGTATTCAAGAATAAGCAGAATGAAATTGAAAACATTGTAATGAACAAAGCTCGACTCATTGCCAAAAGATATACGCAGTGTGAAGGTATGACTATGATGTAACCTTCGCACCAGTTGCCAGATTGGAGGCAATTAAGCTATTTCTAGCATATGCGGCATATCAAAACTTCACTTTCTTGAAGATGGACATGAAGAGTGCCTTTTAAATGATGAACTGAAGGAGGAATTCTATATAGAACAACCTCCAGGCTTCGAAGTAGGAAACCAGGTCTATAGGTTGCAGAAGGCTCTCTATGGACTTAAGCTAGCATTGAGAGCTTGGTATGAGACCCTGTTTTACTTTCTGCTAAAAGAATGGCTTTAGAAATGGCAAGATCGATAGAAATATTTTCCTAGTTAAGGACATTGAAGATATTTTTCTAGTTAGATCTATGTGAACGACACCATCTTTGGATAGAAGAATCTCGACCTTTGCAAGAAATTTTCCCAATTGATGCAAATCATCTTCCAGATGAGCATGACGGACAAAATTTCATACATCTTAGGACTTCAAGTTCAGCAAACCGTAGAGGGTATCTTTATCAGCCAGAAGAAGTATACAAAAGATCTTATCAGTAAATTGTGTCAAGAGAAGACAAAACCGTTGAGGATTCCTATGAGCCCCACAGTTCAGATAACGCTAAACGAAGAGGGGGAACTAATTAATCCAGCTAGCTACAGAGTCCTAATAGGATTCTTTCTCTACTTGACAGTCAGCAGACTCGACTACTCATATGCCGTTGGAGTGTGCGCCAGAGTTCAAGCCAATTCGGGAAAGTCACACATAGAAGCTACCAAAAGGATCGTCAGATACCTCAATGTATAGATTCCTAAGGAATTTGGTGTCCCAAGAACGATGATTTCAATCTCACTAGATACTCAGATTCTGATTTTGGAGGATGCGGAATTGATTGAAAGACCACAAGTGGCACTTGTCAGCTTTTAGGTTATAACCTAATCAGTTGGTTCAGTAAGTATCAAAACTCAGTGTCTACCTCCACCACAAAGGCGAAATATGTAGCAACCGCTAGTTGTCGTGCTCAAATTTTATGTGTCAAGCAGTCGTTGATGGATTATAATGTTAGCACCGAATGTATCCCCATCTATTATAATAATAATAGTGCGATGTGCACCTAAGAAAATCCTGCTCATCACTCTAAAACAAAGTACATCGACATCTGGCATGATTTCTCGAGATCATGTGGAGAAGAAAGATATATTTGTCGATATATTCGTACAGATGATCAACTAGCCGATATGTTCAACAAGCCTGTCACAGAAACAACGTTCAAAGAGCTGTGTCATACTTGGAATGCTAGAGTTTGATGAAATCCAACAAGAAAAATATATAGTCTGAGGTCTCAATCAAAACCATGAAGGGTAGCAGAATACATCTAAGTCCAAGCTCTCTGATGTGATTTCTAGTTATTTGAAGATAACACGAAGCTTCAAAACAACCAACTAGCAGATATACTTTTCAAATTCTACCAAGGAGCATACTAGTAAGTTCCTCAAATCGGCATCGCTGACAGAGAGGATTTTAATATTTGAGGCATATCATTTTGAATAGAACACCCTAAACCTTACTAGTAGTCAGCAGATGTAAATATTGAAGGGCGGGAGTTAAGAAGATCCACAATCACATGCCATATTTATTGTAACGCTGCCCAAAGGAGGAATTAAACGTGACACAACATCACATGTTTCATAGAGTCAGAGACGTAGTAGTCGACAAAGATAGCAAATCTTTGGTTACAAATCTCTAAGAGATCCGGACCGTGCATTGATGCACAAGAATTTTAAATATAAGGTGCACTTTCTCTTCTTTTATCAACTAACCTTATTGAAAGTTCTCTAAGACATTTATCCTTTGAATGTCTGCCTTCTCTCTACTATGATTCAACCCTAATCATCGATGGCGAATCCATGCTCTGAGCGTGAGGAGAAGTGTTCGGAGGAGATCAAAGATATATCCACCGCTAGCATGCTGGAGATCATTGTAGACAACATGTGCTGTGAGGCACCGATATTGTCTATGATGAAGAAAACTTAGACCTAGGGTTGAAACCCTAGTGGGCTCCTTTTAGCATATTAATTGGGCTAAACCTGAGACCTAATGCAAATAATAAAGTAGGCTTATGAATTTATTAATTCTCATGTCCAAAACCCATGATATAATTAATTAATTAATATTAATTCTTGTTCATTATAGAATTAATACTGACCTACCCCTTGATTACCACATAATGAGAACGGATTGCATTAACTTGATAAATCCCCATATTTAAGATTACTGGACATTCATTAATTAATTGGAGTTTCTGACATGCTTCACACAATTAATTAATTTCTTATTTTCCTGAGCAGTACCACTCAAACCTTATCACTCGTGCTTGAACTTAATCAACCTGCAGGACTTTAGCACGATGAATGTTATTGAGCTCATCAGGGAATGTCCCCATCCTATTACTCAAATATGGTAACCTAACTCCAATTGTCAGACCGTTCTACACGAACTGTTATCACCCAAGATGCGGGTATACGAGCGCGTTATTCAGGCTCTCCACCGAGGCAAGTCAAAGCATTAGTCAGCCCGTGCATACTCCTGAACCTTCGTTAGGGTTTAGATTCAATCAAGAGATGAGATCTTGTATTCTCTGAGGTCAGATAGAAGAATACATCTCACTGTGGTCCAATCTATACGTAACCGCACATACCAGCATATCAAGTGGTCAAAACAAATCACTTCTTTCCGACTATGCTGCAACCTACACTGATAGACTTATCCTCAAGCTGTCTCGATTCGGATCACTATGTTTATATCTCACTAGGTCAAGGGATCATACTAGCTTTAGTCCAAATAAGGCTTTCCTTAACTTGTAGACTTGGTTTCCTTGCTCAAAACCTGGGGTTTGATCGACGTAGACCTCTTCCTTCAATTCACTATTGAGAAAGGAACTCTTCACATCCATTTGGAGAACCGTGAAGTTGCCATAGGCTGCATAAGCCAAGAATAGACGAATGGCTTCCAGCCTGGAAACTGGTGTGAACGTTTCATCAAAGTCTATCCCTTCGCATTGAGCGTAACCCTTGGCAACCAATCTTGCTTTATTTCGAACGATGATACCGGTCTCGTCTCTTTTGTCCTTGAAGACCTATTTGGTACCAATTAAGGATTGATGTGTTGGTCTATCCACCAGGTACAACATATTATTGTGAGAGAACTCTCCTAGTTCCTCTTGCATTGCATTAATCCAATCCGTTGATTGAAGAGCTTCATCAATCTTCACAGCTTCGATTTAGGATATGAAACATGACATCAATGCAGTGCCTTGTCTTGTTCGAACAGGATTTCCAACATCATCTGGAACAGCTTCTATAGGATGATCTCTTAGCCAACTGGGCTTCTTCACAAGTACGGCTTCAACGGGAGCAACTGGAGTCTCAGAAACTGCTGGGGGTTCTTGGTGAGATGGTTCACCTCCATGTTCTGAAACTGGATTTGGCTCAGCAACTGGCTGGTCAGTTGGGACTGCTTCCTCAACTGCTTCAGGAATGACCTCCTTGACTTCAGGTTGCTCTACCTCCAAAACTGTTGCGTTGGCTTCAGATGGCTTCTCTTCGTTTTGATCTTCTATGTTTATGAACTTTAAGGCCTTGGCAATGACATTAGCTTCATTGGCCATCTCGGCTGTTTGCGGGTCAGCCGAGGCAACTAGAGTCTCAGAATCATCATTCATCGATCTAGTAAGAGGAACTGTTCGATTACGATCAAGATCATTTTTAGGTTCCTCATTGACATCCTTGATCTCATGATTCTCCATACCAAGTTCCTGAAGTGTCCTGCACACTAGAGTATCTTCATCAAAACAACATGGCATATCATTTCCACAAGTTGGGTTGTGTTATTAAATACCCTATATCCCTTATATGAAGGGTGTCCATAGCCAAGGACCACACTTTCATCAGCCTCCGGGCTGAAGGTATTCAATTTGGACGTCCCATTGTTGTGAATATAACATAGAGAACCACGAAGATGAGCTAAAGAAGGCTTATGACCATTGTATATCTCGTAGGGAGTCTTGTGCAGTCGCGTGTTAAATGCACTTCGATTTTGCGTGTAGCAGGCTGTCATCAAGGCTTCTCCCCAAAATCTTTTTCCAAGGTCAGTTTCAGCCAGCACGGTCCTCACTGCTTCTTTGAGTGATCTATTCCTTCGGTTAGCAAGACCATTCTGTTGAGGAGTTCTTGGTTTAGACTTCTCATGCCCGATTCTAATTTCAGCGCAAAAATCCTTGAGAGGTCCATTACAAAACTTTGTTCCATTATCGGACCTTATCCTCTTTAATGTCACCTCTTTGTCATTTCAAAGACGGGTAATCAGTTCTGGCAGTTGAATCATGACTTTATCCTTGGATTTGAGCAGTATCACCCACGTATATCTTGAGTAGTCATCGACAACTACTAATTAATATTTCCTTCCTCCAATTGTGGGTGGAGTAACTGGACCAAACAAATCCATGTGGAAAATTTCCAGAATCCGATCAGTTCTTGCTGTAATTGGTCTGTTCTTGAATGAGGCCCTTGTCTGTTTCCCGAGCTGGCAAGCTTTACAAACTCCTTCTTTTTGGAACTACTTCTGCGGTAGTCCTTCAACTAGGTTGGGTTTTGCTAGATTTCTGATCGAGTTGAAGTTCAAATGACTTAATCTTTTATGCTACAACCGTTTACACCATCTAATGAACTGTGCACCAGGAGGTAGGTTCCTTCTTCTCCACTGGACCAATCCACAATTTAAAGACCTCATTTTATGATGCCTCTGATTTTGGTCTCGTTGGTCAGCTTGTCTATGATGTGGCACTCTGATTCTTCAAAACTGACAATGTAGCCACTCTCCCTTAACTGCTTATGCTTAGAAGATTATGCTTCAGATTGGTGACTAAGGATACATTCTGGATAACTATGCAATTATGCTCCATACATCATTTTCTAACTACTCGACACTTGTCCTTGTTCCCAAAAGTGACTGATGGTCCTCTGCACATCACAAGATTCTTGAGTGGATCATTTTCTCTTGTCATGTGTGCCGAGCACCCGCTATCCAAGATCCATGATCTTGCTTTCTTTTGAGAACTCTGCCCTGCAAAACAGAAAATTTCATTTAGGTCCCCGCATCCTTTCGGGTCCTGCAAGGTCAGTTTTCTGGATCCATCCTTTTTGTATCCAGACTTATTTCACTTTTACAGTTCGTGAAACCGAATCATTCTTTAGTGAATGGTTAATCTTTCTCCTAAAAAATTGCATGTTGTTTATATTCATGTTAGGAAAGGTTGTGGTGTGTGAACTCTTTTTGAAAATGTTGTTCTTGAAAGAATCTCGAGAAACAGTTCTCAGGTGTTTAGCCATCATAGTCTTCTGAGAGTAAAACTGTCTCGACTCAGGCCTCGAATAGGTGTTCCTCCTATTCGGATAGCTGTTATAATGAAAATGAGTTCTGTTATAACCTCTCGAATTTTTATCAGGTTGTCAAATTGACTTCCTTGCAACATTTACTTGTTGCTCAGTCGTTCTTATTGGTAAAAATGGATTCCTTGCAGTTCGAACATTATTCTTATCCAATTTTGAAGAAAAGTTAGTTTTCCTCTCGACATTTTCTTTGTTCAGTTTACGAACTGTGTGGACTCCCTGTCGAGGTACTAGTTTCGAGTCAGTTTTTACCAGCATTTGGTCATTTCTTTTTGCTTAATTGGCTCTTTAGATTTGACTTTTCCTTTTTCTAACATTATGCACGAACTGGGTTTGGCTTTGACAGAGCCTAAAAATGTTTTCTTAGTTCTTGAAGTAGATGCATGTTCGCTCAAAACCTTTTCATTTTGGTACTCCATAAATCAAATTTCGTGTTTATCGGATGGTTGTTTTTGAGCATCCCAAATTTCATCTAATTTTCTTGAGCTCTTTTTGAAAGTGCATTCACATTTAACAGGCTTAGTTTTCTTCAAGGAATCACATTCTTTTGAAACCTTTTCAAAATCTTTAAGGATTTTCGAATGTTCTTCCTTGAGTTTTTCAAACTCTTGACTGATTGACCTCATCTTTGCAACTTCATTGGTCAAAACTGAAATCTCTGATTTTAGTGAGGCATTTTCACTAGCTAATGCATCTTTAATTTCATGAAACTTTTCAACCTCTTTTATGATGTTCTCTAGAGAAACATCTTCTGAATTTTAGAGACAAAACTCAGAGCTTTCATCTATGTATGTAGATGCAAGAGATAAGGGTAGATGAGTTGTTCCCACTATTTTGTTGTCTGAAGCGTCATCGTCTTCATCGGTAACATCTCCATCCGTAGCTGCCATGAAGGCCAGAAGTGCTTCCTCGTCACTCTTATCCTCAGACGTGTAATAGTCGTCATCATGGTCTGGGAAGTCTGGCACTTAAGTTCTGAACAACATCGCTTGGGCCACAGCTTTTGAAGCTCTCTTTTCAAATACCTTCATCAGTCTGTCTCTCTCTTCTTGAGAGTCTAGAGGACATTCGTACTACAAGTGATCTGGAGAGTTGCATTCATAACACGTTTTTGGCTCTCTCTTTGTAAACCTTTTCTCACTAGTCTAAGCTTCCTTCTCTTTTCCTTTAGCCTTCTCGAGGAGTACAACCAAATTCCTCATTTGTTACTCCAATTTGGCAACTGACAAGTAAGTTTCCTTCTTCTGATTCGAGGTGGAGGTATCCTTTGTTGGTGAGGATTGATAGGTAGTTTTCTCAAAATGAACTGGCTTCTTTTATCGTCTTTGGAAGTCTCTCTTTACGAGGAATGCAGCGTCATCATTAGCTGCTGAATTAAGTGTTCTTACAGGTTCATTTTTGTTCACCACCTGAATATCCCATTTATGGGCTTGAAGTTCAGCAGACAACTCTTTGGTGGACATTTTCGAGAGATCCAATCCCATAGTTCTATAGCACTGTTTTTCTCTATGGCTTCGTCTATGAGAGATTCTAGGAGTGATTGCATGATCATTTCTTGAGCAATGGGATCAAGCTGATGACATTTCTTGTCTTCAAGTGTCCATTCTTCAGGTAGCTTGTCGACCATTTGAACACCTTGATCATCTTCTCCTCCGAGCCAGATTTTAATCTTATGGATCATCAGAATCCATCTTTGGTTGTTGAGCCCTCAGTTGGATGAGGAACCTCTTCTTGCATACCTCGAACTTCTCTAGGTTGTACTTGAGAAGACTTGGATAATTCTTTATTATCTTAATATAATGTGCTCGCTAATCACACTTAACCAACAACTAAGAGTGCAAGGAAATATGGATCTGGTCCTAAGCGACTCAAAACAGGACAGTCTAGAAAGACCAACCTCATTCTGATACCACTTGTTGGTCCCTGATCAGAGTACAAATAATTATGCAGCGGAAGTTTATACAGGCAGTTGCACTCTAAAACTAGGGGGTCAGTTTCCGAGTTTAGGAATTATAAAAACTGTGTTAGCCGGGCAGTTTACATAGTCAGTTTTCAGATATACACTTCAACACTTTAGAGAAGTGTTGAAGGTTTCGAAACTCAGTTGAAAACTTTGTAAAGATAAAGCAAACAAAAACTGTAAATGACACAGGATATTGTAGTGGTTCGGAGCCTTAAGTCCTACATCCACTCTTCAGAAATTAATCTGGTAATTTACTAAGAAGATGAAGTATACACTCCTCACGATCTATAGCCAATCACCACGAAAACCACCATTCGCAGCAAACTGGATCACTCGCCCAGGTAGATAATCTTCACTCCTTCTTCAGTTCCTCGAAGCATGATAGCACCTCGAAGTCTTCTCAGAACTGGCAGTCGTCAGAAATGGATTGAAGACAAACCTCCCTTCTCCTTCTCTGGTGGATGGATGGTTGAGTTCTTCCCCAAAACGCACGAAGATTGACGAAAGCCCGTAAGAACCTGTTCCTCGACTGAGAACCAGGCTGCTATGTTCTTACTTGAAAAGTAAGAACACCAATAAAATAGACTAAGTCGAAAGACTTAATCCTCGTGTATTCAAGGTCACAAGGTGAATCACAGATGATTCCTTAAGCAATAATGTCTCGTGTTCAATAACTGAACCACAGATTTAATGTCTTCTCGCTTGAAAGCTTTTAATGCTTTGAGCTTTAAATTTGGCTGAGCAATGGCAAGGTTTGTAAGCATTCTCTCTTGTCTCTATGGTCCTTCTGCTATTTATAGGTGAATTATTCAAAAAGTACCCGGTAGAGACAATTCTAATGGTGTCCAATCAATGATCATACTTTTCTGTAAAGCAGACCTGCTCCTCTGCCTTTTTCTGAACACAACCATACTTTTGCAGAGACAGTTTTTTCTAGTTGTGTCAGGCTTGAATAATGTTGTACTTGCTGTCATAACTGAGTGTATCTTTGTTCCTTATCATTGAGTCTGCTACTAGCCTTGCTTTATTCCTTACAATATTCCCCGTCTCGTCTCTCTTGTTCTTGAAGACCTATTTGGTGCCGATAACTAATTGATGATTTGGTCGATGCACCAAGTACCAAACTTCATTTCTTATGAACTGAGCAAGCTCCTTTTGCATGGCGTTCATCCAGTCAGTTGACTTCAGAGCATCTTCGATCTTCGTAAGTTCTGATCCTTGAGAGATAAAACAAGTAAGCAATGCTCTCCCTTGTCTCGTGCAAACTGAGTTGGCAACATTATCTAGCACGGCTTCCTCGGGATGGTTTCTCAACAATTTTGGTCTCTGGAGTTGGGTAACTTCAACAGGTTAAATGAATGCTCCAGGATACTCAGTACCGTATGCTCCTGATACTGAACCTAGGACTAAGGTTGGTTCCACCATAGATAAACCATCTTGAACAGAAACTTGATCTTTATCACCTTGACTGGAGTCTCCTTCTCCATTGATGACATCCACAACGCGCGTTATTTGATCATCTTGATGCACAACCGGTTGGACCACTTCAGGATGAGCATCTTCATCGTCTGGTATGTCAGTTTGAGTAGGCAACTCTGTTTTCAGTTTTGCCTTCAAACTGAGCTTTGTCTAGATCTTCTAAAGTTCCCCCTTAATTGATGCCTGCATTTATAGTCTGTGAACCAATGGCCTCAGTAAGGTCGATTGCATCACCAACCTTGTCCTCTGAAGTACTTAGATGATTATTCACATATCTGGCCTGAGAAACATGATTTTGATATTCCTTATAATAACTAAGTTTCTCACAGCCATTTTTGACCTCATAATCACCAAGTTCAAGGTCCTTTAATGTCTTGCGCACTAAAATAGACTCATAAAAAACAACAAAGCATGTTACTTACACAAGCCCGGTGGTCTTGTTGAGTACTCTGTATCCCTTGTATGAAAGGTATCCATATCCGAGGAACACACCTTCATCCACTTTAGGACTGAAAGTATTCAACTTAGACTTTTCATTGTTATGGATGTAACATGGATAACCAAAAGCACGAAGATGAGCTATAGAAGGCTTACGACCATTGAAGATTTTGTACGGGGTTTAGTGATGGCGATTGTTGATTGCGCTTCTAATCTGAGTACAGCACGCCGTCATCAAGGCTTCTCCCCAGCAGTCTTCTCTTAAATCAGCTTCGGCAAGCAAAGTTCTGAGTGCCTCCTTGAGTGTTCTGTTTCTCCGTTCGACAAGACCATTCTATTGTGGTGTTCTTGGAGCTGAATTCTCATGAGCAATGCCAGCATCAACACAGAAACCCATTAGAGGACCGCTGCAAAACTTAGTTCCGTTGTCAGATCTAATTCTCTTCACGATGACCCCCTTATTGTTTTGCACTTGAAGAATGAGCTCTGGAAATTGAATCTTCACTTCATCGTTGCTCTTCAGCAGCCTTACCCATGTGTATCTCGAGTAGTAATCTACCACAACAAGAGTGAACCTTTTTCCTCTAATAGTAGGCAGCTTGACTGGTCCGAGTAGATCCATATGGAGCAGCTCAAGGATCCTGTCTGTGCTTGCTGTGATGGTTTGATTCTTCAATGAAGCTCTGGTTTGCTTTTGAAGGGAGTCGCGATCTGAATCAAGAAGTCCGTTTGCCAAGATCAATAATTGGAATATCAAAAATAAATTGCTATGCCTATGATTATTCGTAGCATGCTCCTACTGATTATGCATAAGGGGGTTTATGCGGAATACCTTGATTGTAGAAACCTGAAAAACGAGTGCGCAGAGATTTGATCCTCGATCCTCTTTCCCACGCACCAAGATTTATTCCTAACAGATTGGGGAATTAAATCTAAGAAAATTAATATATAATTTTCAAAAATGAACAAGAGGGAGAGAAGAAAGAAGATCCTCGTGATCAGATCTTCTTATCTGTATCCCAACTCTAATCAGAATATCAGGTGAAGATACCCTTCGGATTTCTTGCCCGGTTGAGAAGCAGAATTTCCTCCTCGTTTCATAGATCTTTAGTCGATCACCACAGTTCCCAAAATACTGGTTTGCTATGTGCAACATATGATCTTTTGGTGTGTTGAGATTTGAGAAACTGAGGCCTATTTATAGGAATATACTGGACTTCTATTGGGCCTAAGTTTTCATGGGCCAGACCAGGGACCAGAATACAAATAGCAAATAAGGCCTATAAATGAATTGATTCTCATATTCAACCCAGAATATAATTAATTAATAAATATTGATTCATTCCACCAGAGAATCAATACTGTCCTACCTATTTGATACCACGCTTTGAGGTACGGGTTGCATGGGCTTGGTTTAACCCCACATTTAAGGTTACAGACATTCGTTAATTAATCTAAGCTCTGACAAGCTATTTAATTAATTAACATCTTATATTCCTGAGTTAATCCACTCAAACCTTTTCACTTATGCTTGAACTTAATCTGCCTACAAAACATTAGCATAACGAACCTTTTGAGCTGCTCAGGGAATGTCACCATCCTATACTGGATGTGGTTACCTAGTTCCAGTACCAGATAGTCATACACAGAATGTTATCACCCAAGATACAGATATACTGGCTCAACTAGAGCATTTCACTTCAACTCAAAGAGATACAAAATTTGCATATACTTTCGTAACTTCTTTTAGGTTTAGGATCTCATCAAGCCAAAGAGATATAGATTCTTTTAATGTCAGATAAAATATTCAATCTCAACTTAGGTCTTAATCAATGTGTGCCCCACACCAGCATACCAAGCCATCCAAGATAAGATGCTTATTACTGCGTATGCTGCAACCTACACCGACAGTTTATCCTAGAATTGTCTCAGCTGTGATAACTATTTATATCTCGCCAGGACAAATGATCCATACAATCTTTTGTGATCTACTACACACCGTATGATCTCCTTATCGACAAGATAAGAGGATAATTGCATTTGCGACACATGATTGTTAATTCAGGCAGGAGATGAACATACAACATTTTTGATTCCCAGTATATTAACCAATCGACCTTGTACATAATATACCAATCATAATGCTTTCAATATATAAATCCATCAGCTTTCCCATCTTGCACGCTCTACAGACACCTTCTTCCTTTTTGAAACTTACTTGTGGTGGGCCTTCCACAAGCTTGTGTTTGGCTAAGTGTCAGATCAATTGGAAATTCAGGTGGCTAAGTCTCTTATGCCATAGCCAGTTGACTCCTCCATGGGATGAGCTTGTTGAGACAAGGCAAATGTCAGGCTTTCCGCTCTCCCAATCCACGAAGTAGAGACTAACTTTCTTTACACCTTTAAGCACAGTCTCCTTGGAGTCTTTGTCATTGATCAAGCAATCTTCCTTGGCAAAGGACACCTCTTACCAAGATTGGATAAGCTAATTGATACTCAGCACGTTGTAGTTGAGGATGGTGACTAAGGATACATTGTTGATGGTGATTCCATTACACTCTAAGCATCCTTTGCCGATTACTCTTCCTTTTGAGTCATCTCCAAAATGAGTAGTGGTCCTCTTGACAACATCAGTTTTGAGAGGAGATTTCTTTCACCGGTCATGTGGGTTGAACATCCATTATCCAAAATCCATGCTCTTTTCTTCTTTTTTAGCTAACCTTGGTGACCCTGTACCTGCAAAAAAAATAAGATTAGATTAAAGGTACCCGTGTGTCTGCAGGTCATGCAGGGTTAGTCTTATGGATCCATCCTTTGGGAATCCGTACTTGCTTCTCCTTAAACCCAAGTGTCACAACTTTATCTTCCGTTCTCTTCCTCTTCGGATAATTAATTCTATTTCTATGCATGTTTGAAGGAAAAGAGTGGGTGTGTGAAACCTAGCCAGAAACTGAATTTCTTGAAACCGAATCTCTAGGAAATGGCTTTCCAGAAACTGACTTTCTTGAAACAAAATTTCGGTTAGGTTCTTGAAAACCTAGTCCGGGGTGTACAGATTGGACACAGACCTTGTATAGGTCCTTCCTATACGGATAAGTTCTCTTCTCATACGAATTATGAGTAGGGAACCTCGGATTTCATGAATCCGAAAATGAAATTGTCTTTCTATAAAGTTCGGTTTTGGCTATTGAAGTATGTTTCCTTGCATTAGTAACATTCTACTTCACCCACTTCCTAGGCATAGTGAGCTTTCTCTCAGGTTTCTTTGATTTATACGTCAAAACCTTTTTAAGCTTGGGTATTGGAGTTAGTTTTGAAAATGACTTTCCCCCTTTATCCTGATTGGCCACTAAGGAGTCTTTGTCCATACAGACTACTCCTCTACCTAACAACTTAACTTCTAAACTAGAATCCTTAAAGTGATGATTAGAAATATTTCTAGTTTCAGAATTCGATGCATGATTGCTCAAATTATTTTCTGTAAAGCCTAGTCCTGATTAATCAGATAGATCTCTTTGTGGACTTAAGGCTTTAGAATCTTTTCTTGCACTAGAATAAAGTGAACAAATAAGTTTTTTTATCACTAACAATTTTCAGGTTTTGAGATTCGCACTCTTCGAAAAGAGATTTAAAAGATTCAAGTAAATTAGAATGATCTTCTCTAAGTTTGGCTAGCTCATCATTTACTAACTTTGATACTTGAATCTCCTCAGTCAATTCTGAAACTTTAAGTTTCAGTGAAGCATTTTCGTCGGCCAAAACATTTTCAGTTCATAGAATTTTTAAAATCCTCTAGTTAAAGCCTTGAGGGTAACTTCCTCTGAATCTGAGCAATAAGATTCAAAGCCCTCTTTGCGTGCTATAGGAATAGAAACTGAGTTAGAGATGTGTACCGGAATTTGGGACTCAGCTCCTGGTTCTTCCTCTTCTCCAAGCTTGGCCATCAGCACCAAGAAAGCTTCCTCCACGGCCTCATTATCTGAAGTATAGTAGCCATCATTATTATCCGAGATGTCTGGCACCTCATTTCTGGTGAGCATAGCCTTTGCAATTGCTCTAGAAGCTTTCTTCTCGAATACCCTCTTCAAGCGCTCTCATTCCTCCTAGGAAACCAGTGGGCACTCATATTTGAGGTAATCTGCAGAGTTGCATTCAAAACATGCTTTCAGAGGTCTCTCGCTTAACATTAGTTCACTAGGTTGTGAACATTCCTTCATGGTTTTGGCTCTCTCAAGAAGTCTTGTGAGCTTCCTCATTTGCTCTTCAAGCTCTTCTATTGAGCTATCTGCCTCCTTCTTCTTGTAAGAAGTTGTTGGTGCTGACTTTGATGTAGAAGTTTGTTTGGATGATTTGTCAGCTAGATAAGGCTTTTGAGGCATTCTCTTGAACTCCCTATTTGCGAAAAAGGTAGCATCTTCCTCTGGATGCGTGTTGACATTCCGCATTGCTTTACTCTTGTTCTCCATTTGTATGCTCCACTCATGGGCTTGAAGCTAGGCGAACACGTCCTTGGTCGACATCTTGGAGAGATCATTCTCCTTCAAGCTGGTGGCTTTGACGAACCAGTCCTCCTTGGGCCTCTTGGAGAGAATCTTTGTGTCCATATCTGCAATCTCATAAATTCTCCCCAAGTTTTTTAGCTCACAAATTATAGCATTAAATCTCGCTTCCATTGATTTAATATTTTCACCAAGAAGAATTTGAAAAGATTCATACTTATCTACAAAATTTTGAAGCTTGTTTCGCTTCATCTGTGCGGTCTCTTGGCAGAGTGTGCCAAGGAATTTCCACATCTTCTTGGTGTTGTAGTGCTCAAGGGCATCAACAACCAGTGGCTCTGGTAGGGATTGAAGAATAAGCTCCATGGCCACTGAATCCAGCCGAAAACGAATTCTGTCGTCGTTCGTCCACTCTGCATAAGGTTTCTCCACTATCTCCGGACCCCCTGCTCCTCTGAGCTGAGTATTCACTTTGGTGATTTTTAGTGGTCCGGTAGATAGAACCTCAGCCATCTATAGATGGACGTTCTTCAGCATTAACAACGAGCGCTTCTTCTATATCTCAAATTTTTCTGATGAGTACTTTAGAAGCTTTGTAATCTGTGCCATCTCTGCGTACCTAAGCTTGAATACACACAAACTGAAACCAAGTGCAAAGAACGATATCTGGTCCTAAGCGACTGAACACAACCTTGGTCTGGAAGAACCTCCCTGCGTGATACTACTTGTTGGTCTCGAAACCAAAGTGCAAATAGGTGTAGCCAAAGGTTTGAATATGCAGCAGAAGAAAAAGTAATACACTTGCACTTGCTCAGATAAACAGATAAAACTCAGTTTAGTGTGTGAAATGACTTAAGCTTAGGTATGCTGTTGTTAGGTCAGTTTCATAGAATATACTCTTCAATACTTGGACAAGTATTTAAGGTTTCAAAAGTCAGTTTGCAAAACTAATCAGGGCAGAAATATAAATAAAGAAGTAAAGAACACACAATATTTATAGTATTTCGGATCTAAATAACCTATATCCACTCTTCAGACCCAATGTCCAGATAATTCACTAAGTAAAGAAAAGAGGAAGGTATACATAAGCCGATAGTGATCTATAGCATATTAAAGAATCTTACTAGAGATGTGATTATATCGATCTTAGTAGTTTTAAGTAATTCATGAAATTATTGATTTAATCCAAGTATTCTTAAGAATGGTACTCATGAAAACTACTCAGAGGTATAACATGATAACCAGGCCTTTTATTAGGTGATTGTATCTTTAGAAGTTATTTTGTTTTTGCTCTGTGTTGAGTCTACTTCTGCAGTTGCCTTAATTAGGCATTGATACTATATTACTTAAGATATGGATATGTTTATCCAATTCACTACAAGTCTTAGTCTCTTGCTTTAATTAAGAACGTTTAAGACAAGGTAGAGAAGAATATAAATAAGATCGTAAAGACATTATGATTTCTTCATAATGGTGTGTATCTCAAGTGATGTGTTTTGCAGTATCTGGCAGAGCAAGGGATTGTATCCCAGTTGACTACACCCGTTATCCCACAAAAGGATGGTGTAGGAAGAACAAAATAAATAAGATTCTTTAAGGTTGATTTTCTATTCTAGCTTTAAAGGGATTCATGAACTGAATCACGAAGTCTGTTTGCCCGGATTGCTAATTGGAATTTCAAAAATAAATTGCTATGCCTATGATTATTCCTAGCATGCTCCTATTGATTATGCATAAAGATAGTTTATGCGGAATACCTGGATTGCGAAACCCTGAAGAACGAGTGGGCGGAGATTCCTCTTGATCTTTTTCCCACGCACAAAGATTTAATTCCTAACAGATTGAGGGAATAAATCTATGAAAATTAGTATGTAATTTTTGAAAACAAGAAGGAGGGAGAAGAAAGAAGATAATTCTCCTAATCTGATCTTCTGATCTGTATCGCAACTCAATCTGAATATCTGGTGAAGATTCCCTTCAGATTCCTTGCCCGGTTGAGAAGCAGAATTTCCTCCTTGTTCCTCAGATCTAGTCGATCACCACAGCTCCCAAATTCTGGTTTGCTGTGTGCAACTTATGATCTTGTGGTGCATTGAGATATGAGGAACTGAGGCCTATTTATAGAAAAATACAGGACTTCTATTGGGCCTGAGTTTCATGGGCCTGACCAGGGACCAAAATGCAAATAGAAAATAAGGCCTATCAATTAATTAATTCCCATATTCAACCCAGAATATAATTAATTATTTAATATTAATTCATTCCACTGGAGAATCAATACTGTTCTACCTATTTGCTACCACGTTTTGATGTACGGGTTGCATGGGCTCGGTATATCCCCACATTTAAGGTTACAGACATTCGTTAATTAATTTAAGCTCTGACAAGCTATTTAATTAATTAACATCTTATATTCCTGAGTCAATCCACTCAAACCTTTTCACTTAT
>JAPKLW010000212.1:673908-775650 GCA_026898455.1 Plectranthus barbatus
TAACATCTTATATTCCTGAGTCAATCCACTCAAACCTTTTCACTTATGCTTGAACTTAATCAGCCTACATGACTTTAGCATAACGAACCTTTTGAGCTGCTCAGGGAATGTCACCATCCTATACTGGATGTGGTTACCTAGTTCCAGTACCAGACAATCATACACTAACTGTTATTACCCAAGATACAGATATACAGGCTCAACCAGAGCCTTTCACTGCAACTCAAAGTAACACACAATCTGCATATACTTCTGTACCTTCATTTAGGCTTAGGATCTCATCAAGCCATAAAGATCTAGATTGTTTTAATGTCAGATAAAAGAATCGATCTCGACTTAGGTCCTTATCAATGTGTGCCCCACACCAGCATACCAAGCCATCCAAGATAAGATGCTTATTACTGTGTATGCTGCAGCCTACACCGACAGTTTATCCTGGAACTGTCTCAATTGTGATTATAACCATTTATATCTCGTTAGGTCAAACGATCCATACGATCTTCCATGATCTACTACACACCGTATGATCTCCCTGTCGACGAGATAAGAGGATAATTGCGTTTGCGACACATGTTTGTTAATTCAAACACGAGATGAACATACAACATTTATGATTCCCAGTATATTAACCAATCGACCTTGTACATAATATACCAATCATACTGCTTTCAGTATATAGATCCATTAATCTCCCACTTATACCCAAAGCATTATACAGGTGCTTTCCAGAGTATAACGCGTCTAAACTAATCTAGCTATTACATCAATCATTCTACGTGGCTGGCTTTGCCCTCAGCCCAAGGTTACATACATGCATCTCGTAGACCTTGTGAGGCACAGCTTTTGTGAATGGATCCGCTAGATTATCTTTTGTATCAATCTTCTCTACTAGCACATCACCTCTTGTTACAATTTCTCGTATAATATGGTACTTCCTTTCAATGTGTTTTGTTGCTCTGTGAGTTCGTGGTTCCTTTGAATTAGGCACAGCTCCCAAATTATCACAATATACCGTGATGGTCTTGGGCAGCTTAGGAATCATGTCCAACTCCAGAAGTAAGTTTCGAAACCATACTGCTTCTTTCGAAGCATCAGAAGCTGCCACATATTCTGCTTCCATGGTGGAGTCAGCAATGCACTTCTGCTTTGCACTCCATGATATGACCCTACCTCCCAATGTAAACACATAGCCAGAGGTGGACTTCTTTTCGTCTCGGTCTACTTGGAAATCCGAATCGGTATAACCCATAGTGATGGGTTTTGTATACTGAAAGCATTTATTATAATGAGTATACGACAGTTTATTTCTCCTATCTGTTAACAATCTTACATGTATGAACAATGGTATCCTCTTGTCTCACCGATAGGGACGATCATACGGCATGTTGTAGATCGCAGAAGACAGTATGATCACTTGGCCTAGTGAGACATAAACCTGATCACAACCGAGACAACATATTAGGATACGTCTAACCTGATGGCTGCGGCATTGTCGGAATAAGTAGTCTATCTTGGTTACTTGACATGATGGTACGCAGAGGTGGCGTATTGATGGACAGCAGTGACATGTATTCGTCTGTCTGACATCAATGAATACAAGATCTCGTTATATTGATTGAGTCCAAACCCTAACGAAGGTTCTGGGGTTTGCACGGGTTGACTGTTTCTTTGACTTGCCATGGTGGAGAGCCTAAGTAACGTGTTCGTATATCCGGATCTTGGGAAACAGCAGTTCGTGTAGTATTGCCTGAGACTGGGTTTAGGTAACCATATTCGAGTAATAGGATGGGGACATTCCCTGAGGAGCTCAATAACATTCATCTTGCCAAAGTCTTGCAGGTTGATTAAGTTCAGGCACGAGTGATAAGGATTGAGTGATACTACTCAGGAATAATAAGATATTAATTAATTGTAGTTAGAGCTTGTCAGAGGCTCCGATTAATTAATGGATGTCCGGTAACCTTAAATATGGGGATTCTCAATTAATGCAGCCCGTTCTCATAACGTGGTAATAAATGTGTCCTGGGTTGTGGACATGAGAATTAATTAATTTATAGGCCCACTTTATTATTTGCAGTATGTCCCAGGTTTGGCCCAAATAAATATGTTGAATTGAGCCCAGGAGCCCATTAGGGTTCACAACCCTAGGTCTATAAATAGACAGCTCTCTCTCATAAGTTTTAACACAGTTGAAACACACTAAACCTAGAGAGAGAGAGAGTGGGCGCCGATCCTAAGGAGAAATGGAGGAAAATTTTGATTCTGGTCCTGCTCAAACCACAGATCTACGGAGCCCTCACCAGTAGTAGATCTGAACAGCTTTGGGATACAGATCTGAAGACCTGATCTGGAGAACATAAATTCTATTTCTTTTCTTTCTTTATTTTCGAATTTATCTAGAAATTAGAGTTCTAATTTCTGTTTCCGCAGATAAAATTGAATTGCGTGATTGAACTGAAGTTTGAAATTCTAACGCGAAAGATCGGATCAGACTCGATGGAATTACGGTTAATCCCTCAATCCACAAATCTGAGCATTAAATTCATAGGAGCATGATAGGATTTATTATGTATATAATTATGCACAATACCCATAAATTCAAATTGGTTTTGGTGATTCGATTCACGGGAAAACCCTGGAATTGGTATCAGAGCCAGGTCTTTGATTTATGGCTCTTTTGTGCATAATTGAATTCAGTATGCATGTATGGATTTACTATTTTGTGGATGTTGGTTTTTGTTCCTCGTGGCAACTCGTGTAATTCAGCCCGCGGTGGTTTATCCGTGTAGGGCTGAATTAATTTATTAAAATCACGAGAAAATTCGTGATTAGTGTAGATTTGAAAATTTGTAATAGAATAGATTATTCTGAAATTTTATTTTTCAAAATCTGTAATTGGACGGGCCGAGGACGAAGAACGAAGAGGGAGCCAACGCAGGGCCGGCGGAGGACGACGGTGGGTGGCGGCAGGTGCGCGGCCGGGGCGTGCAGCGCGCGTGCGGCACGTGCGAGCCCGCAGGGCGAGCCTTCGCAGCGGTGCAGGGCGGCGGCGATCCAGCGGCGGGCGGCCGTCGGCCGGCGGCGGCGGTGGTCATCGTCGGCTGATGCTGTCCCGTCGCGGTGGCTTGTGGTTTTGGTGGTTTGTGCAATCCTGTGTAAACCCTAGGGTTTGCATTAGGGTTAGGGCAAATCATGAGATCACAAAGACCTAAATCCCAAAAGATTTGGTGAATCAAGATTTGGAGGCCCTGGAAGATTTGAGAAGATTTGTAACTATCCAAATAGATTCAAATTTCAAATTGTAATAGATAGAATTTATTTTCCTATTTTTGTGGGGCCAAGAGGAATTTTTTTTAACCTTAATTGTCCTCGTATGATATGTGATTTATTTTGTGCGCAATTAAGCATGTGTAGATAATAGGAAAAGCATGATTTATCGCTTTTATTATTTACAGTTTTCCAAGCATGCTTATGTGATAAATTTCTTTGTTGGATTATATATTGAGAATTTTTGGGCTTGTTTAATTGCATGCAAAAAATTTGGAAAATATAATAACAAAGAAATTATATGTGTGCATATAAGAAACATTTTAAAAGAAAAATACTAAGCAGATTTTTTAATTAAAATCAATAGACCTCCACAAAGCGGTCCTAGACTGTAAGTGTATCTCTCGTTCTAGTAAACGTCTACGAGTGTAGCTTGCTAGTTGGGATTTCTAGACAAACAATTTAAATCATGTGAATAGTTGGAGGGCTTTGCATAAACGTTTACGAGTGTAGCTTGCATAGATATCTTTCACAAGTATTCTAGGATTGATTTAAATTATAGATAACAAAAGCTTTAAGGGTTGTGCGCTATGGTTACATGTCATTCTAAACTGTCTCTTTTGGCCGGAATTAAATTTGTGGTTAATTGCTTAGAAGCATCTTAGAATATAATGCAAGAATTGCATCCCTGTTCTTGAGAGATGGCTTGGTCTAAGGTTTTCACTAATTATTAATTTCTACTGTCAAAAGCATCTTGACATGGTAGTGAAATTAAATGGATTGGGGCTTAAAACCCGCAGTTCTGGTTGAGGGTGACATCGTAAACGTCTACGAGTGTAGCTTGCGGTGGGAACTCTTGGGCAATTAGTGGAAAACATTTGTATTTGATTTATTAAAAGGTTTTCAATGCATTTGTTTTCGAAGTTCTACATGTATGTTCTTATTTAAGATTCTTTATTATTTCAGATATGTCTATGTCTACTGTCGATCATTTACATGCTCTCAATCCTCTAACTGGCCCAAACTTCCATGAGTGGAGATACTACATTGAGTATATCCTCCTGACTAAGCAACACATGTTTGTTCTTACTATGATGCCACTAGCCCCACGTTACCATAAAGTCTCTAGACGTGAGAAGGAGTTCTATGACAGATGGGTGGCATCTGAGGATTTTACTTACAAGTTAATCTCAGATAACCTGTCTAGAGAACTCAAGCTCAAGTACATGGCTATTGTAGCTCTGTTGCGATCTGGATGGACTTAGTGGCCACGTTTGGTGAAGTAGAACGAACTATCAACTGTGATCTCGTAAAAGACCTGTCTGTAAGAGAATGGTTGATGGCAGTTCGGTGACACTGCATGTGATGATGATGGATAACACCATGAAACGATTCACACGTAGAGGTGGATGTATATCTGATCGGGCTAAGATCGATCTAATCCTGAACTCTTTACCATTTTCATTCTATGACTTTAAGATAGATGTAGCTAAGAGAAGTGAGTACTCCTTCAATGAGTTGCTCACTGATCTTATAGCAGAACAGTCCATCGTACCTTCATGGGAGTCTGAGTTATCAGATCTTGAGCACAGCTTTGGCACATTGAAAGATGTGGTCCATACTGTGTGCAAGAACATGATTGATCGCAGATCACGTGAGAGGAGGTCAAATGAAATGAAGAGGGTTGGTGTCACTTCAAGTAAGAGCGCATGCGGAAGCAAGGAACAAGGCACGTCATTTGCATTTGTAACGGAAACATGTTTAGCATCGGTTTCTACTCATTTGTGGGTAGTGGATACTGGAGCTACTGATCATGTTTGTTACATTTTGCAAGGGTTCACACCGAGGAGGGTGCTGAAGAATGACGAGGTTACCATCTCAATGGGGAACGCAACACAAGTGAGTGCTGATGCCATTGGAGATTTCACCTTGTACTTTGATGATTCTGTTTTAACTTTGAGAGATGTTTTGTACGTGCCGGATTTTCGGCGAAACCTTATTTCAGTTTCCAAACTTTATGTTCATGGATATTCAGTTATTTTTTATAGTGTTGTTTCTATAATTGGTAATAACGGTGTTATCTATCGTGAATGCTGAATAATTCTCTCTATGTTGTTAACTGTAATCATAAGTTTTCCGCAAGTATTGCATGTAATTCATCCTTAATTGATAATCCTAGAAAAAGAAAACTTACTTCTTCTGATGAGGATCTTACATATCTATGGAACTTGAGACTGGGTCACATCAGCTTGAAGCGGATTCAAAGACTTGCAGATGACGGTACATTGGACTTAGTCCGGGCTGTACCTTATCAAGTCTGCGAGTCCTGCATCGAGGGCAAGATGTCAACTAGGCCTTTCAAGGCTAGTCAGTCTCGAGCAAAGGAAGTGTTGGAATTAATACATTCTGACTTATGTGGACCGATGTCCACGCAGGCTCGTGGAGGGTACGAGTACTTCGTCACTTTTATTGACGATTACTCAAGGTACGGATACGTTTACCTACTTCGCTACAAGTCTGAATGCTTTGAGAAATTCAAAGAGTTCAAGGCTGAAGTAGAAAAGAAGGTCGGGAAAACTATCAAGTCACTGCGATCTGACCGCGGGCGAATATCTCGGTAACGAGTTCCTGCAATATTTGTGATAAAATGGGATTACATCCCAGTGGACTGCACGGGGTACTCCCCAGCAAAACGGTGTCGCTGAAAGAAGAAATAGGACTCTTCTAGAGATGGTAAGATCAACGATTAGTTATGCAAACTGTTAGTCCCCGAGATCAGAGTCGTCGTGGTAGCGATAAGATATACACACGAAATGCAGCGGAATAAAGTAGCGTTTACTTGTATTTAGATTATTCTCAAATGAGGGTTTTTGTTCAAGTTTGCTTAAGTTTCTTTTTGTAGTTATACTCTAGCAACTTCGTTGCTAGGTTTAAATAACCGCAGTAGTAAAGTAATAGAACAGTAACCAGCAAGAAAACACAAGGTTTATAGTGGTTCGATCAAATGATCTACGTCCACTCCTTAGCCGAATCGCTAAGAGTTTCACTAAGAAAGTATACAGTGTACAAAGAATTGCCTTTCCTGTAAAGCAAGCAGCCGACATTTGGTCTGTCTACTTCCGGCTATCTTCCGATACTCCGAACCTCTCAGGTGTGGCTCCGGTTGAGTCAAGGGTGCACCTTCGTAAAACTCGCTTTTACCACCTGTGGAAGATTTTAAAGTTCCTTCCGAACTGTCCTTCTTTTTCGGCTTCAGTGCATGTCCTAATCAATATCTTCTCGAGAAATTGACTGCTGGATACTTTCTATAAGGAAAGTGATCCCAATGATTGAAGATTCTTGAATCAACTCAAGAATCTCTCAGATGAGTGTCAGATGTATAGCAAGATGTTGAAGGCTTTTTGATGTCTCTGTATTATGCCTTTCAACTGAACTGCTCTCAAGATTTTTGCTTCTTTTTAGAATCATTCGTACGTGTATTTGCGTTAGAAAGTGAGCAGCTTTTGTATCTTCCTTTGACTTGCCTTTTATAGTTGGCTATTCGAAACTTGAGTCGGCAGTTCCGTTTAGACACAACGGATCTTTCATCCTAATTGCAGTTAGCTTTTTACCAACTTTTCTGTCTCCGTACAGGCTTTTCCGACCTATTTTTGACAGGTCTAGTTTTCGCGCGTTGGTCAGAATGGCGGTGTAGCAGTTGTTGAGATTTGCTTTGCTGAGCCTTTTCTGGAGCGGGATGCTGGATATCTTTCAGCATACTGCTGGATTTGATGCGCAACAAATGCTCTTCTGCTACTTTGACTTCAGATTGCTAACTCCTTTAGCAATCAGTGACGTGTTATCAAATGCTGATGCCTCAGCAATCTGATATCACTAGCTTTCTTCCTCTTTAGTTTTTTCTGATGTTTGCTGAGAGTGTTTCAAACAACCTTTTCTATTACAACTCAATATTCACCCTATACAGGACATTACATAAGTTGCTAAGCTATGCTAAGGTTCAGCAATGATCGACCATCTACTAAGGTTTGATCCAACAAAACCTTTTACAATGTACTCCTAAGGATAGTTCAGGAATATTTTCCCAACAATTTCCCCCTTTTTGGTGCGATCAAAGCTTACTAAGGATTGCTGAGACTTACCTTTGAAAAATTCTTAGTTACAAAGAAATTTCTAGACAAACTATCTCAGAATCTTACTTGCTTTAAGTCCTTAGCAAAAATCTTCTATTTTAAGTACGATTCTCCTTAAAATATTACATGTAAATCATTCAGCAAACATTTTTGGCCTATCTTCCAGATTCTGATTTGTTGAATACACAGAGAGTGTATTTCAACTATTGTACGCACTCAAAAAATCAGAATTTAGACAGTAAGATTTTGTCATGATTCTGATGATTTCATATATGATTTTGCAATTACAAGTTCAGTGAAATTAGTTCTCAGAATCACGACAAAAAAAAAATAGTAACAGATGAGGGTGACCTTAGTTCTGGGTGTCTGGTGGAGGTTTTGGCTTCTCAAGAGATTCCACCTTCTTCATTGTCATGGCCATAAGTTTCTCCATCTGTTCGATACGTGCTCGTTGTTCTGCTCAATGTTGTTCTTCTAGCTTCATCCTTCGTTCCATCATTGTATGTTCAAACTCATTTTCTTTCAGCAACAACTCAGCTTCCTCTGCTTTCACCCTTGCTTGTTCAGCAATCCTTCTTTCTTCCCCCTCTTTGAGCGCATCCAAAACAGAAGTGGAGAAAGACTTGTGTGCATCAAGATCTACGCGGAGAGTCACCACATTCGTTTGCACCGTAGAGACGGTTTCTTCCACATGTGTGATCTTTTCAGTAACTTGACCAACCTTTTGCTAAACCTCACAGACAGAGGTTTTAACTTCAGAGATTGCTCCTCGTACATTAGCAACCTCTTTTAGGACTTCTTCATTGAATCTGGCTTGCTGAATGTCGCATTGATGTAGTGCGTTGTGGAGTATGTTGACAAGATATTGAAAACTCACTTGTACCGGTTCAGCAACAATGGGAATGTTGGAAATAACCATTTCATTAGCGTTTGCTGTGGTAGTAATTTCACCAACTTCTCCTTCCACTGTTATGATCGCAGATTATGGGACAACGACTTCAATTCTTTGGGTGGTAGCTTCAGTAACCACATTGGTATCCACTTCCATAGAATCACTCACTACATCCTGATCGGGATTTGAAGCAGAACCTTGAGCTTCAGAAGCTTGAAGTGAGATAGCAGCTCTAGAATTATCTTTCCGAAAATTAATCATTTTGAGATAGTCCTGTCTCATAGCCTCTTCTTCCTTCGCTTGTTCAAGAGCGGCTAGTTCTAGGCTTCTAACTCGCAACTTCTCCTCATAAGCAGCTTTTCTTTTCTGATAAGCATCCATTGCAGCCCTTTGTCTTCTGGTTAGCTGTATATGTGATATAGACTTCTTATCTGGAGCAAACTGTGATCTGGGTAGCGACTGGGATGCGGAGAATTTTCTGTGGGCACGGATGGCTTTCAGTCTTGCAATCGACTGTTGATTGGTATAATGTTTTGTGCAGGAGGGCTGATCCATCCATTCGTTTGCCCATAATTCTTCGGAATGCCAGAAATTGAGGCCTTTCCTTGCAATGGTAATCATTCTTTCTTCAAAACAAAGTTCATGCATAACGTAATCATATGTTTTCCATCGTCAGAATTGTTTACCAAACACCTTGCCTTCATCTGTTCCTTCATCAATTTCAACATAGAAGACCCCGATAATGTCCCTATTGACCTCTTGATCCACAAATGCTAAGATTTATTCACTCCAATCTCGGAGATCGGCTTTCGAATCATCTTCAAGCGAGACAGATGCGCACTACTGAGCTACTCTTCTAGAGCGGAAGAGTTTTCCAGGTAATCCATGAAATGGGATCCTCAATTGTTCGTTCCTCAAGGTGGGGTATTGTCTAAGAGTTTTCGCATCAAATACCTCATTAGATTCCCCATCAGAATCAAATTCTGATGAGCAGGTAGACTCATTCAAGAATCCAGCAGAGGAGATGTCTTGTTCCATCGTATCGTCTGCGTGATCCTCATTATCAGCAGCGACTGTTGTCTCCTCAGCAACATGGACTTCTTCAGCAGTGTCCGTCATGATTACTTCAGCTACAGTAGAATCTTCTGTTGGAATTGTATACATAAAAGCATTATGATTGGTATATTAGGAAACGTTATGTTTGATATACTGGTATCAGAGCCAGGTTCGTATTTTATGGCTCTGTCGGAAAATAAATTATGACATTCAGTTTATGCATGTTATTTAATTTATTGTGGATGAATTAAACTATCGTGGATGTTTTTGTTCTCGTGGCCCCTCTCTATTTTTTGTTTTTATTTTTTAAATCGCGAGAAAATCCGCGATTAGATTGATAGACAAATCTGTAATAGATCTAGATTTGTTTTGTATTTTTCATTCAATCTGTAAAATATCCAAAAACCAAGTTGAGATGGAGAACAAGTCTTCCCAGCAAACAGTCAACCCCCTACAGCCACTCACCGGTGACTGGCAACCGGTGGAGGACTGCGGCGCACGTGCAGGACGGCGGCGGCACGCAGAAACCCTTAGGGTTTGGCCTGCGCGCGGCTGGGTCGCTTCCAACCGTGCGCGCGTGTGTTTTCCCCGACCAGCAGGACCGTCCCGATGCCCTCTCAGTCAGAAGCAGATGATGGAGGGTCTGGGCTCGCAGCGGAACCCTATACGCGAGGGTGGCGGTGGTGCACAGTAGACCTTTGCCGCATGTAGCTGGGCCGCGCCCTCACCGGCACTGCGACCCGGGTCTCCTCTCGCTCTCTCAATCGCCTCTCATGGCGACGATGGTGGTGGCGTCGAACGGCAGAGCCAAGCGTAGGAGGCGCGCGACAGTTCGCAGTAGCTGCGAGCAGCGACTCGCTCTTCTCTCTCGCAACTGCAGCAGGCTGAGGCATCACCGGCGACCCTCCTCCGGCCGGCGACATCGCGCGAGGGTGGTGGCAGGCGTGGGTGGTGCGGCTGCGGCCGTCAGAGGCGGCTAGGGTTTTGGGTGGTGAAGGTGGCGGCTGGAAACCCTAGCTGTGAGCTAGGGTTTGCTGCTAGGTTTTCAGATCCGGGCTGGCTACGGGCTCGGCAGCCCGGAGGCGGCCAGATTTGCTGAAACTAGATTTTTTGCAAAAATTAAGGTTTTACAATCCTATGGGCCCGAAACCCTAATACCTGGCCCAAATTGCTGTATTCATTCCAGCCCAAATTTGTCGATTTCAAATTAAAGAGTGGGAGCCCAATTTGAAGATTTGTATTAAATTAAAGCCTTGTAATAGATAGGTTTAATTTTATTTCCCATGTAATTGCATCAAGGGGCCACGAGAAATTTATTTGTTTATTTAATTGTTTTCCCGTATGATGTGATTTATTAAGTGCGCACTAGTAAATAATAGGAAACCATGCTACTGCTTTTATTATTTATTTTTAAAGCATGTTGTAGATAATAGGGAAGCATGTTACTGCTTTATTATTTACTGTTTAAAGCATGCTTTATGTGATTTATTTTATGTATTAAATTATGTCTATAAATTCCAGAATCATGTTGGGAAATATGATGGAATTTTAGATGTGACATAATTTATGGATCATAAAATAATCTGTGCGCATAAGAACCTTTTGAAAGAAAAAACTAAGCAAGATTTTTTAATTAAAATCAACAAGACCTCCATAATGCGGTCTCTTATTAGAAGTGAGCAGTGAAGTGAGTAGACGTCTACACGACCGTAGCCTGCTCGCTTTCTTTGTTCATAAGTTCTAATAGATGAGATTTCTAAATAAAACATTTAAACATGTGAGAAGTGGACAGTGAGGTGAGTAGACGTCTACACGACCATAGCCTGCTTACTTTATTTGTTCATAAGTTCTCTGGGATTGTTTTAAATGAGATAACAAAGGTTGTAAGAGGCATGCGTCATGGGTCTAGTACGTATGACAAATCGTCTTTTTAACTTCCGGAGTTAGAATTGTGGTCAAATGCTTAGATGTTGCCTGAGTACTAACTCATGAATGACATCCCTGCTCAGATAGGTTGAACATGGTCTTAGTTTTATCTCCGATTATTAATTTCATTTCCCGGGGAATACCTGGCATGGATTGAAATTAAAGACTGGAACTTCAAAGAGCAGTCTGGTTAGGTGGTCTGCTGTAAACGTCTTCGAAAGGAGCTTGCAGTAGATGCACCTAGGCAATTGGGGGAAACAATTGTATTGGTTTATCAAAAGGTTAAAATGCATATTTGTTTCAATGTTCTGCATGTATGTACTTACTTTAATCAATTATTGTTTTCAGATATGTCTATGAATAATGTCATAAATATCTTGGCACAAAATCAATTAACTGGTCCGAATTTCCTGGAATGGAAGCGCAACTTGGATTATATCCTAATTGCAGAGGAACATAAATATGTTCTTAACACTCCGTGTCCAGCTGTCCCTACTGCTGAGTCAACTGATGTGGAGCGGAACCTCTATGATAAGTGGGTCAAGTCTAATAATGTAGTCAAGTGCTACATGATGACCACCATGTCTAAGGTGCTCCAACAACAACATCAGCACTATGACAAAGCAACTGAGATTATGGATACTCTCACAGTTACTTATGGGGAATCGGATAGAGCTGTCAGATTTAAACTCATAAGGGAAATCGTGAGTTGTAAAATGACTGATGGTAGCTCAGTGAGGGAGCACGTTGTTTCCATGACTCATCTCATGGATGAACTGACGTTGCATGGAGGAGGTATTAACGGGGAAGCCCATGTCGATATCATACTCAACTCATTTCCGAAGTCTTTTGAGAACTTTAGGCTGAATGTTGTCATGAGTAAAAAGGAGTATACTCTCAATGAGTTACTTAGTGATCTCATGGCGTCTGAATCAGTCATGCAACCTAAAAAGGCAGTCTTGGTTTCTTCCGGTAGTCGCCCTGCTTCATCGAAAGGTGCTAAAGGGGTGATTGGAAAGAAATTCAAGAAGACAACTTTTGGAAGCAAAAGTTCTGGGAAAAAGAAGACTGTGACACCGGGGAAGAAGGGCAAGTGTTTCCGTTGTGGCAAAACTTGTCACTGGAAGAAGGATTGTCTGACCAAGCGGGTTGGAAAAGGTACATCATTAGCACTTGTAACGGAAACATGTTTAACATCTATTTCTACCCATTCGTGGGTAGTGGATACTGAAGCTACTGATCATGTTTGTTACACTTTGCACGGATTCAGGCCGACAAGGTAGCTGAATGATGACGAGGTGACGATCTCCATGGGTAATGCTGCTCGTGTGTCTGCAGTAGCAGTTGGAGATGTTACATTATGCTTTCAAGACAATGTTTTGATTTTAAGAGATGTTTTGTATGTGTCGAATTTTCGGCGGAACCGTATTTCTGTTTCCTGTTTAATTAATGATGGATTTTCAGTTATTTTTTATAGTCATGTTACTATCAATGGCAATAATGGTGTTATCTGTCGTGGGATACATAAAGACTCTCTTTATATCATAACTTGTTTGCATAAATCTTCCGTGAATGCTGCATATAACTCATTTAATCATAAGAAGAGAAAAATTTTATCTTCTGATGAGGATCTTACATATCTATGGCATCTGAGACTAGGTCACATCAATCTAAAGAGGATCAAGAGACTCGTGGATGATGGAACATTGGATTCAATCCAGGTAGTTCCACATCGAGTTTGTGAATCCTGTATAGAGGGAAAGATGACGACCAGGCCTTTCAAGGCAAGTCAGTCTCGAGCAAGTGATGTGTTGGAACTGATCCACTCTGATTTATTTGGACCTATGTCCATGCATGCTCGTGGAGGATTCAAGTATTTCGTCACTTTTATTGATGATTACTCGAGATACGGGTATGTTTACTTACTTCACTATAAGTCTGAATGCTTTGAGAAATTCAAGGAATTCATGGCGGAAGTAGAGAAGAAGTTAAACAAGACCATTGAGTCATTACGATCTGATCGTGGTGATGAGTATCTCAGTGATGAGTTCTTGCAGTTTTTATCAGAGCATGGGATTACATCCCAATGGACCGCACCAGGCACTCCTCAGCAGAATGGTGTGGCTGAAAGAAGAAATAGGACTCTTCTTGAAATGGTTAGATCTATGATGAGTTATGCGAACTTGCCTGTTTCGTTTTGGGGCCACGCTTTACTAACAGCGGCGTATCTGCTGAACCTGGTACATTCTAAGTCAGTTCCTAAAACACCCTCGGAACTCTGGCATGGGCGAAAGCCCAGTGTGTCAAAGATAAGAGTGTGGGGTTGTTAGGCATATGTTTTGTCGAAGGAACCTGATAAGTTAGAAGGCAGGTCTAAGCTAATGTTGTTTGTGGGATACCCCAGACAAACGAAGGGTGGTTATTTCTACTGTCCTGAGGATCAGAAGATCGTTGTTAGCACCAACCTTGATACTTAGAGGACGAGTTTGTGAAAAACCACAAATCCAAAAGTGATATCATTCTCCAAGAAATCGGAGATGATGATGCGCTTTCATTGAGAAAACCCCGTGGCAGATTGAGTGTACCTCTCGAAGGTATGGAACCAATTGCACGGTCGCCAGTGCAAGGATTTGATCTACAAGTAACTGCACCAACTGCTGACGCAGTACCATTGCTCCATCGTAGTGGGAGGGTACCTCACCAACCCGAGCAGTATATGTTCGTGGGAGAGTCTTCAGACTTGATCCCGGAAGACGGACTAGATGATACCGACCCATGGACATACGACGAAGCAGTAAATGACAAAGATGCTGAAAAATGGCATAAAGCCATGGATTCAGAAATTGAATCAATTACCTCTATGGATGTATACCAGAAGTCTGCGCTACCTGATGGATTTCAGACCATAGGTTGCAAATGGGTATACAAACGGAAGAAAGGTTCGAAAGGAGAGATAACGGCTTTTAAAGCCAAGTTGGTGGCGAAGGGTTATAGTCAAAAGGAGGGCATTGACTATGACGAGACCTTCTCACCGGTAGCCATGCTCAAATCCATTCGAATTCTTCTATCCATAGCAGCACATATGGACCTAGAAATTTGGCAGATGGATGTCAAAACTGCATTTTTAAACGGGTACCTTGAGGAAGGTCGTGACATCTATATGCAGCAGCCAGAGGGTTATGTGAAAGATGGTGAAGAGCATCTTGTCTGGAAGCTAAAGAAGTCCTTGTATGGACTTAAACAAGCTTCACGATCATGGAACAAATGTTTCGATGATGTGATTAAATCCTATGGATTATACGTCAGCGGAAGCGTGGTATTCCTTGCACTTTATGTAGATAACATTCTTCTATTCGGCAACGATGTGAAGGTGTTGTCAGACATAAAGAGATGGTTATCCAAATAGTTTCAAATGAAGGACCTAGGAGACGCTGGATACATCCTTGGGATTAAAGTCTTGCGTGATCGCAAGAAGAGGATGTTAAGCTTTTCTCAGGTCGCTTATACTGATACTGTGATTGCCCGTTTTAGCATGCAAAATGCTAAGAAAGGATTTGGATTTCCAGGCGGATCAGGATGAGAAGAGATCGACCTCGGGCTATGTGTTCACCTTGGGAGGTGGAGCTGTATCATGGAGGAGTGCGAGAGAGAAATGTATCGCAGACTCCACCATGTAAGCTGAGTATGTGGCAGCTTCAGAGGCTTCTATAGAAGCAATATGGCTCCGGAACTACCTCCAAGAGTTAGATATTGTTCTGAGTTTGCCCAAGACTATCACGGTATATTGTGATAATACTGGTGCAGTAGCAAACTCTAAGGAACCAAGGACTCACAAGGCGTCTAAACACATAGAGGAAGTACCACATCATACGAGAAATCGTAACGAGGGGCGATGTGCTAATAGATAAGATAAACATTGAGGATAATCTAGCAGATCCATTTACAAAGGGCTTACCTCAGAAGGCATACGAAGGTCATGTTCGTAGCCTAGGGCTGAGGTAGATGCCGGTCACCAAGTGACCAAATGTAATAGCTAGATTAGAATACACACACGTTATACTCTGGAAAGTAATGGTATAATGCTTTGAGTATCAGTGGGAGATTGTTGGAATTGTATACATAAAAGCATTATGATTGGTATATTAGGAAACATTATGTTTGATATACTGGTAATCATTAATGACTTGCAATAAACAACTACTGTCTGAATTAACAAACATACGATGCGAACAAACACATCCAATTATCTCGTCGATAGGGAGATCATACGGTGTGTAAGAGATCACAGAAGATCGTATAGATCGTTCGACCTAGCGAGATATAAACAGTTATCACAGCTGAGACAGTTTCTGGTTTGGCTGTCGATTTAGGCTGCGGCACACAAGTCCATAAGTGGTTTATCTTGACTGCTTTGTGTGACCGGTACATCTCAATGTATTGATAGGATCAACAGTGAGATGAACCATTCTACTTGACATATGAATGAGTAAAGATCTCGGTAACTTGGTCGGATCTAAAGTCTATTGAAAGTTGAGGGGCACACATGGGTTGACTGTCACTTTGACTTGCTATGGTGGAGAGTCTTACATGTACTCGTATATCTGCATCTTGGGTGATGGCAGCATGTGTGGGGTTTCCTCAGGCTGGATTTAGATAACCATATTCGTTTTAGGATGGTGACATTCCTTGGGAAGCTCACGAGGTTCGTTATGCTAAAGTCATGCAGGCTGAATCATTGATTCAAGCATAAGCGATAAGGGTTGAGTGGTACTACTCATGAATAATAAGAGATTAATTAATTACAGTTAATTGTCATACGCTGAATTAATTAATGAATGTCTGAAACCTTAAATATGGGGATAAACCAAGTCAATGCAACCCGTTCCTAATAACGTGGTAATAAAGGGGTAGGTCAGCATTAATTCTCTGGTGGCATGAATTAATGTTTATTAATTAATTATGTTCTGAGTTGAACATGGAATTAATTAATAGGAGACCCACTTTATTATTTGCATTTGATCCCTGGTCTGGCCCAACACTGCTCAGAGCCCATTAGGGTTTATTAAACCCTAATAGCCCATTCTCAGATCTATATAAATAGATGAATCTCTCATTTTCCCATATAAGTTTTGAGTTTCAAATCAGAAACCCTAGAGAGATTGTGAGAGCGTGGGCGGCTGTAGATCCGGTAGCGTATCCTCACCAGATTTCCGGATCGAGCAAGGGAACAGACCAGAAGATCAGATCTGTAGGAACACCATCGCTTTGATCGATTCTAGATCCAGATCTGCACCATCTTCATTGCCATCATCGATCTAGATCTATAGATCAATCCTTGGAATCTCAGGTATTCCTTTGAATCTAAGAATTAAATTAAATAGGAGCATGCATAGGGCATTCACTGTTTGTCTTGACATTTATTTTGATATCCATAAATTGAATCCGGAGTTTTTATAAATGGCAATTCATGTCGCCTATTGTAGACTCAGTTCCTACATCTTTAGCAATTGTATGAGTCATGTTCTCAGCGGACGGTCCCTTTCCAGACTCAACAACATTTTCCTCACCAGCAGGCTCTTCTGCAGACATGTTCGTGTCTGCTATCTCCTTTGTGGTTCCTGACGACCCTATATCCTTATCACTGAAAGGTATAACATCTGTTGCGTTGTGTGGTACATCCTCCTCTGAACTATCGCCTTTATGGGGTTCGTCGATTGGTTCACGAATCTAAACCTGTTTGCCTTTTGAGTGTTCCTTATCATTGAAAGCGCCAGAGTGGGTCATCTTATCTAGCTTTGCGTCAGTCATGCCGTCTTCTTCAGGTGTTATTTCGGCAGTTTTACTTACTTCAACAAGAATTTCCACCTCTTTCCCTTTCTGAGTAGAGTTTACTATTGTTTTGCCTTTCTTTGTTGCTCTGCTCAATTCTTCAGCAGCTTCCTCGTTTGATGTTGCACTAGCAAACTTCTTTTGAGCCTGTCGCTCGTCGTGAGATTGCTTTATCTGTTCGAAATTCAAATCTCTTCCTTCAAACGTAGTTCTTTCTATCTCCTTTCTGTATTTTTTAGTTTCCTGTGCTTTCTTTGCAGCGTCACATTTTCTTTTAGTTTCACGTATGCCTTTGACACGATCCTCAAAACTTTTAGAGGACAAGGGTGGGTCAATCTCCTTTTCCTTAGCAGCAGCAGCTTGATCAGCAGTTGTTTTCTTCTTAGCTTCTTCGATTTCCTGAAGTTCAGCAGTTTTGAACAGTCGTTGACAAGTAGATCTCCTTTTCTCTGTTGGCACAACCCCTGTTTGTTGTTCAGATGAAATTGAAAGAGCAAGTTGACCAATCACGAGCGGTGGCTGTTCCGCTGCTTTCTTTTCCATAATCTCTTCTATCCTTTCAGTAGGCATATCACCGAGGGTTACAATGTCCCCAAGTTGCTGAAAGCACTGCTTTGTTTCAACGTTCTTAGTCAGTATCGTTATTTCTTCAATAGTGAGAGGTGATGCCGTCTGCAGAACCTGGTATCCTAACGATCGTTCGTCAACTTCCTCATCTGAAGTAGGCTTATCTTTGTCGACATTGGACATTCCAGTCAACCTTTTTGGTTTCTTGTAGTCAAGAGGGTTGGCTTCCTTCCTTGTTACAGGAATAAAATCAGTGGGAAGTAACTTCACGCCTTGATCAATCTTCGTGGGGTGTATGACTATCTCCAGAAATTTGCTTATTTTCAATCCAAAGTTAACATTCGATGAGAATGTTCCATCTACAGACATGTGATCATTCTTCCTGGCGTGCTCTGCCCAACGTTCGAAGAAAAATTCTACCCAATTGCCCTTTACTCTATCCGTGAGAGCCATCATCACTGCATATTTCTTACAAGAGAGGTCAGAATATGATCCAGCATCACATTGAAACATCTTGATTACCAATTCAGCAAGAGTTTTAAACTCATCCTTTAGAGCGTTAATGGGGGTGGCAGCCTTGAATGAAATTAGTTGACCTTTCCTATCCTTCATTTTCTCAGGCTTCTTCCACAAATTCCAACGTCGTTCCATCTCATCGTAATCTGTTACTTTGTATTGGGATATTCGTTCCCCCTTATTTCGAAGACCAAAAGTCTTAGCAAGAACGTCGGCTTTCACTTCAATGATGCTTCCATAAACACAGGTTTTAAAGGATTTTCCATCCTTACTCATTACTGCTCTGGCATAGAATCCAGAGACCATATGCGGATGAAAATGCATGGGTTCAGCGGATAAGTATTGAATTACCTGTTCGTTGTCAAGGATATCCATTATCCAATCCGGGATATGTTCAGCAGCAAGACGTTTGTACAGTATGCAATCCTTCATGATTTGAGATAAACGCCTTTGCTCCTTTGTGTGGTCGGTCTGCGCTTTCTTCCAGGCCATCATAACTAGTTGACCATATGATATTGAATCGTCAACATCTTCTTTCTTTAGAATGCCAATAAAACCTGGTGCATGTCGAGCATGCAAGGGTTCTTCAGATTTGGTGGAAAATTGAAGAGAGGGGGGGGGGGTTCACTGGTGTCAAAACGATGTTTATGGGAAGTGGGTTTCTGAGATGATGAGGCTTTGGAGTCGAAGGCCATGTCTTTGAAAAAGAATTTTGAGTAATCTCGAAGAATTTAGAGATTTTGAAATTGGGAATTTTGCTCTGGATTTCGAAAAAAGAATGAACAGTGATCAGAGCAAAGTAGGGTTAAACTTTGGAATGTGAGATCTAACGATTGAGGTAATGTATGCAACGAATTAGATCAACGGTTCATAATGAACGGGTCTTTCCATATGGCTTCCCATGCTCCAAGAAACACTCAAGTGCGTCTGACGTGGCGTCTCCTCAGTTGATGCCGCCGTTTGCGTACATTAAATGCGCCTTATCAGGTCCCATCAAGTTTGAATTTAGAGTCATCCCGCCTTGATTTTGGATATGTTGTTGCTTCTGACCTAGCAGCCGTCCAAGGTTGCAAATAGGTGATAGTGAGTCTCAGCACCCATATTCGCAAAAGAATCTGCTAACCTTTCACGAGATTCGTCAGCATCTTTCGAAGCTCTGTTGAGTCTCTGTAGACTCTGTTCAAAAATTGTAATGATGATGAGATCCTCGAACCTTTCAATGACCCTTACTTAATACTGCTGAAATGATTTGACTCTCCATGAATACACGTGGATTCCTTTACTCGCGACGTTCCGTATTACAAGAGACGAATCATAGTGATCTTCAGACAAATTTTTCTCTTTCTTCCCGTCATAATTAACAATTTCTCTGTAAATGTCCTCGTTCAAGATTATCCAGACATCGCAACTTTCTTCCTTACTTGACTCATAATTGAAATCTTTCCTTCCAAAAGAAAAAAAAATCCCTTCTCTACTAATGGATTCTCCACCAAGAACCTTAGAGATCAGGCGCAACTTGATTCTTGATGAGCCTGGTCTGGATTGATACTATGTGGATGATTATGATGTGGCAGTGAAAGTCATGGCCGCATTGCAGTGGGGGGGTCTTTCACAGTTTGCATGTGCCACTCCTCATCGTTTCCAGGAGGAAGTTTTGAGAGATTTCCTTGGTGATTGCCATGTCAAGCCGAATGCAATTTACGGGGTGTTCCATGGTAAGCTTGTTCGTTTGTCCCCTGACACCTTTGCAGTGGATTTCGGGCTTCCTCAAGGTCCGTTGTCTGTGCAGGACTATCTTGGAGCAGAGGTGGCTCCAGAATGGTTGGCATGGGAGAGATGGCGTCATTCTTCCTCGTTTTGAGTTCAGCCCTGATATTCCAGCCTCTGGTCTTCAGACCTCATATTGGGTGATGTTCCGCATTGCCCATGGTATTTGCTTGGAGAGGAGCCGTACGACCTCTGTTTTTCAAGGGATGTGTGGCAGGTAATGATGGCTATGGATGATGCTGCCTCTGTGGACTGGGCCGGTTTCTTCTTCAAGAATGTCTTGGAGAGCGTCAAGCTTCATTCTTTTGTGCCACTTCGGAATGGAATGCAGCTCAGCTGGTTGATGGAAAAAAAATTTTTAGAGATTGCTGAAGGACCATCCAACCTTCAGGGAGCTGATTTCTATCCCTACAAGCCTGTGCCTCCTTTCTGAAGAAAAAGAACTCTGTAGTAGGCCTGTTTTCTGTTTCTGTTTTGTTGACTTTTGACTGATGATGTAATAGCCTTCCTTTTGAAGATGTAATGAAGTTCCTTTTTGCAATGCATGTCC
Source organism: Plectranthus barbatus (assembly GCA_026898455.1). Lineage (NCBI taxonomy): Eukaryota > Viridiplantae > Streptophyta > Magnoliopsida > Lamiales > Lamiaceae > Plectranthus > Plectranthus barbatus. The sequence goes on from JAPKLW010000212.1 coordinate 694,409, forward strand.
ATCTTTCAAAAATGAATAGTTGTACAACATAATCATATTATAACGATCTTTGACATAAGTCCTCAAGACAAAAGATAGATTTGACCTTTGTCCTTACGTATTCTACTGAGCAGACACAATCTATCTGTTGACTGTTTAGAAGTCTATTTGACATTTGCCATCATCTTATCAGACTTCATTTAGCAGAGACCTTCATCGTATGCTGAAGATAATAAAGAGAAATCTACGAGAACTAGAAAGAATGAGACTAGCATCTCATTCATCCACAACAACATCTAATTCTATCAGACCTAATTTGATGCATAATTCTTTGAATCTTGTTTCTGCTAGAGGTTTAGTAAAGATGTTTGCTATTTGATCCTCCGTGCATATACGCTAAATATCAATGTCCTTCTTTTCTTGATGATCACGGATAAAGTGATGTTAGATATCAATATGTTTGGTTCTTGAATGATGTACTGGATTCTTTGTGATGCACATAGCACTGTTGTTATCACAGTAGATTGGTACACATTCAGGAGAAATGTCATAATCCTGAAGTTCTTGCCGAATCCACAGAATTTGCTGACAGCAGCTAGCAGCCGCTACATACTCTTCTTCGGTGGTTGATGTTGCTACCGAGTGCTGCTTTTTGCTGAACTAGCTGATCAACTTATGTCCAAGCAATTGACATGTGTCGCTGGTGCTTTTCCTATCAATTTTGCATCCTCCAAAATCAGAATCTGAATAACCACTCAGAGCTAGACTGTCGGCTCTTGGATACCAAATTCCTAAGCCTTCTGTGCACTTCAAATATCTGATAATTCGCCTTGCTGTGTCGAGATGCGTTTTGTTAGGTTGTGATTGATATCTAGCACATAGTCCTACTGCATATGAGATATCTGGTCTGTTGGCTATAAGATATAGCAGACATCCAATGATCCCTCGATATAAAGTAGGATTCACTGCTTCTCTTTCTTTCTCAAGATCTGCTATGCACGCATTGCTGATGGGAATCCTTAAGCTCTTGGTTCTTTCTGGATAGTACTTAGCAATCTGATCTCGCGTGTATTTTCTTTGGTGAATGAAAATTCCATCATTGGATTGTTGAACTTGAAGTCCAAGGAAGTAGGACATCTTTCCCATCATACTCATTTGAAAGTTGCTCATCATTAGCTTGGAGAATTTATCACAGAGATCTTGATTCTTTGAGCCAAAAATGATATCATCAACATAGATTGCACAAGTAGGATGCTTTCTTTGTCTTTAATACGAAAGAGTGTTTGATCAATCCTTCTCTTTTTGAAACCATTGTCGAGCTGAAACTTAGATAGTGTTCTGTACCATGCTCGTGGTGCTTGCTTCAGGCCATACAAAGCTTTCCTTAGCTTATAGACTTGGTTTCCATTCTCAAATCCTGGGGGTTGCTCAACATAGACTTCCTCTTTGATCTCGCCATTTAGGAATGCACTTTTAACGTCCATTAACATGACCGAGAATTTATGATGTGCAGCATATGCAAGAAATAACCTTATTGCTTCTAATCTAGCTTATGGAGCAAACGCCTCATCATAGTCAATGCCCTCACACTGTTTATATCCTTTGGCTACAAGGCGTGCTTTATTTCTCACCACCACGCTTGATTCGTTCTTCTTGTTCTTGAATACTCATTTGGTGCCAATAACATTCTGATGTTCTGGTCTATCTGCAAGATCCCATACGTGATTGCGAGAATTCAGCAAGCTCCTCTTGCATAGCTTTTACTCAGTCTGAATCGCGAAGAGCATCCTCAACTTTAGTTGGTTCCTCACTTGATAGATAGCAGGAAAACATTGCGGACCCTTGTCTTGTAAGAATATGATCATTAATATCTCCGAGAACATCTTCTAGGGAATGAGCACGCAGCCATGCTGGTCTGATAGGTTCTCCAGCATTTCCTTCTATGTCTTTATTATCGGTATTCTCTACATCATTCGCTTGATCCTCAGCATCTGGAGTGTTAATAATTTGTTCTTCAGTAGCAGGAATTCCTTCAGCAACAGGAGCTTCTGCTATAGGAACGTCATGGTCAAGAGCTTCTTCTTCAGCAGGTACCTCAGCAGCTCCTTTGCCAAGATCTTCAGTAGCACCTACTTCTTCAGCAATGGTAGGAGAATTTGAAATCTCCTCATCTGAATCATTAAGCAGATTAAATATATCCTTTTGAGGATTGGCCTCAGCATGAACATTGGCATCACTGGCCTGGTCAGCAGTTTGGTCACCTGTTGAGCCCTTCTGGATTGGATCACAATCATTCATAGACTTAGTCGGGTCAATTCGTAAGTTTTTGAAAGAGTTCAGAATCGATTGACCATTCACATCATTAGTCTCATGATTGGTTTCCTCCATCTCTTTTATAGCTCTGCGCACTGAAGTAGATTCATCAAAAATAACATTGCATGTTATTTCCACAATTTCAGTAGTCTTATTTAACACTCTATAACCTTTGTGAGTAGGGTGACCATATCCAAGAAGTACACCCTCATCTGACTTAGGTGAAAAAGTGTTAAGTTTTGACTTTCTATTATTATGGATAAAACATGTTGCACCAAAATCACGTAGATAATCTAAATTAGGCTTACGACCGTTATATACTTCGTAGGGAGTCTTGTTGAATCGGTCGTTAATGGAACTTCTGTTCTACATATAGCAGGCCGTCATCACCGCTTCTCCCCAATACTCAACAGGTAAATCAACATCGGCTAGTATAGATCGCACTGCTTCTTTCAGTGTCTGATTCCTTCTTTCTGCTAGACCATTCTGCTGAGGAGTCCTAGCAGTGGACCTCTCATGATATATACCAGCTTCTGCGCAGAAATCCATGAGGATTCCATTGCAAAATTCGATTTCATTGTCAGATCGGATCCTCTTCACAGTAACCTCTTTACTGTTTTGCTCCTTAATAATTAACTCGGGTAGGATGATTTTAACCTCATATTTTGCTTTAAGCAGGCGAACCCATGTGTACCTAGAATAGTCATCAACTACCACTAAAGTATATATCTTTTTACTTACAGAGGGTGGAGTGATTGGTCCAAATAGGTCCATGTGCAATAATTCAAGAACCCTGCTTGAGGTATTTTTCTCTGGGTTCGAGTGGAACGAAGCTTTGGTTTGCTTCCCTTGTTGACAGGCTTTGCATACTCCTTCCTTACGAAATGTGATGTCATCAGGTAGACCTGCGACAAGCTCATTTCTGGCAATATGGTTAATGGTTTTAAAATTCAAATGATTTAACCTTTTGTGCCATAGGTGGTTTCTTCTTTGCTCAGAGCTAGAAAGCATGAATGTTGTTGGCCACTTTGCCAATCGACAACATAAAGACCTCCTTTTCGGATTCCTCAAAGTTTTACTTCTCTTGTAGCATTGTCAGCTATAGAATAACCTGAATGAATAAAAGATACTGTGTACCCGTTTTCGCATAGTTGACTTATGCTTAGTAAATTATGTTTGAGGTTTGATACGAGAGCCACGTTGACAATCCTTAGTCCATTGTGCTCTATACATCCTCTGTCAAGTACTCTTCCTTTGTTGTTATCTCCGAACACGACAGAAGGACTATATGATTTCTGAATATCTGAGAACAAGTCTTCGTCTCCCGTCATGTGCGCAGAACAACCAGTGTCTAAGATCCACTCATTTGACATGTCTGATATCTTCGCACTTGAATCCTGATCCTGCAAGAATAATTAGGTTGATTTAGGTCCCCATTTTGCATCGGGTCCTGAAGGATTAGATTGGGTCATTGTTCCTTTTGGAACCCACATTTTGGTAATCTTCAAGGTTTTCTCCTTGAGATCCATTTTGTCAACCTTCTCAACCTTTTGATGTGTGTGTGTATGTGGTTGTGTGTTGTGCTTCTTTGCCTCATCGTCCTTTGATGATACACGTATCTGGACTCGGGTCTCACATAGATGTTTCTCCTATGTGGTGTGTAATTATAGTACTGGGATTTCACTGAATTATATTCAGTGTGTCTTCCCCGAGAAAGGATAGGATTTGGCTTCCTAGCATTTGAAACATGATGCTCAGCCTTTGTCCTTGAGTTTGCTAAATAGTTCTGCTTAGCAGACCTAAATTGAGAACTTTGCTGAGATTCATCATCTCTTGTGGTACTCTGCTGAAATCTTACATTTTGCTGAGGTCTAGCATAGTGCTTGACACTCTGCTTGGGTTCAGCAAATTGCTTGATATTCCGCTGAGCGATCTGCTTAGCATTTGTCCTAGCATTTGACGATTCAGCAACTAATGTATCTTTCTCTTTACCATCACTAAATATTTTTCCGGCAGAAACAAAACTGATGTTTCTCTTTTGCCTAGAAGTTTCATCTTCGTCATGAAAAATGTGCCCAATGCCAGATCGGTCACCGTGACGTCTCTGTTGGCTTATCAGGTTATTCAAGATATCCTTACTAGTCATATACGCACAGACACACTTCTCATTGGCTTTATTTTTCAAAATCAGATTTTCTTTTTCAAGATTTTTTAAATTTTCAGAGAGTTCAGAAAATTTAGTTCTAAGTCTTGATAGCTCCTCGCTATTGGACCTTAGTCTTTCGACTTTGTCGGTCAGACTTATGATTTTCTGTTTGAGTGAAGAATTATCTTCTACGATAGCATTTTTACAGGTGTAAACCTTTGAAAGTTCTAAAGATAGCTTGGTAAGATAATCTTCCTCGGAATCCAAGAAGGAATCCTCCGATTCAAATGTGTGTGCTGATCATGAAATATTAACTATAGATGTTACTTCTTGATTGTCAGCTGCTAGGGCCGATTCGGAAGGTTGCTCAGCATTAGCAGATGGTTCACCATTCTCAACGATTCTTGCCATGAAGACCATCAAGGCTTCCTCTTCCTCGACAGTGGGGTAATATTACTCTTCATTGTCAGGAATATCTGGGACTTCTGTCCGCATCAGCAACGCCTTTGTCACAGCTCGAACTGCTCGTCTTTCAAATCATTGCCGCAAACGTTCTCTTTCTTTAGGACTTACTTTTGGACAATCATGCTTCAAGTGATAAGGGGATTTGCATTCAAAACATGTCATTATCTTTTTCTCAGTAGGATGTTGTATCGAGGTTGCTTTTGCCTCCTTTTCGGCCACTGCTTCCAAAATCATTTTCTGTATCTTCTTTATCTGCTCCTCCAACTCGTCTATCTTTTGATTTTCACTGTTTGAGTTAGAAGTTGAGGGAGTCTCCTTTGTCGGTGTTGTTGGTGTTGATCTCTCCTGATTATAGAACGGTTTCCTAGGAGATTTCCATTTATTTCCGTCCTTTTTTACGAAGTATGCTATGTCATCTTGAGTTCCAGCACTTGTTGCATTTGGGTGTGCTGTAGCAGCTTCATTCTTCTTCGACTACTGAATAATGAATTTGTGTGCCTTAAATTGAGAGAAAACTTCAGCGGTAGACATGTTGCTCAGATCCTTTTCACTTAAGCTCGTCATCTTGACAAACCAATCACTTCTGGGATAGAGCTTGGATATAATTTTGTTGTTCATTTCCCCTTTGTCGTATGTCTTGCCGACATTTTTGAGTTCTCCTATGATTGTGTTGAATCTTTCTTCCATCGGTTGAATGGTTTCACCAGGAACCATGGCGAAGGATATGTACTTGTCTACTGCTACTTGTAGCTTGTTTCGCTTCATTTGTTCCGTCTCCTGAGAAACTTCACAGACGAACTCCCACATCTCTTTTGTTGTGTTGTAGTCTAGATCTTTGTCAGACATCAGAGGAGGTAGACAATCCATGATTAGTTTCATGGCGATAAACTCCAGCTGTCCTCTCTTTTTGTCTTCAAGAGTCCATTCCTCGTAGGGTTTCTTCACCATCTCAGGTCTGGGTGGACCACCAGCGGGTCCAGGTGGTGCAGTGTGAACCTTCAGGATCTCTATAGGACCAACCGTGAGAATGTCCCTCATCTCTGGATGAATGCTCTGCAACTGGATCATGGCCTTCTTTTTCAAGGTTTCAAATCCATCCTTGTTGTACTTTGGAAGAGCGTGATTCGTCATTTTGATTATTTTCGCCATTACCTGAGCTATGTATGACACAGATACAAGAAATGCAAGGAAAACTAAGATCTAGGTCCTAAGCGACTCAGAAGCAGTCGATTTTTCAACCTCCTGCTCTGATACCACTTGTTGGTCCCCGAGATCAGAGTCGTCGTGGTAGCGATAAGATATACACACGAAATGTAGCGGAATAAAGTAGTGTTTACTTGTATTTAGATTATTCTCAACTTAGGGTTTTTGTTCAAGTTTGCTTAAGTTTCTTCTTGCAGTTATACTCTAGCAACTTCGTTGCTAGGTTTAAATCACCGTAGTAGTAAAGTAATAGATCAGTAACCAGCAAGAGAACACAAGATTTATAGTGGTTCGATCAAATGATCTACGTCCACTCCTTAGCTGAATCGCTAAGAGTTTCACTAAGAAAGTATACGGTGTACAAAGAATTGCCTTTCCTGTAAAGCAAGCAGCCGACATTTGGTCTGTCTACTTCCGGCTATCTTCCAATACTCCGAACCTCTCAGGTCTGGCTCCGACTGAGTCAAGGGCGCACCTTTGTAAAACTCTCTTTTACCACCTGTGGAAGAGTTTAAAGTTCCTTCCAAACTGTCCTTCTTTTTCGGCTTCAATGCCCGTCCTAATCAATTCCATCTCGAGAAATTGACTGCTGGATACTTTCTATAAGGAAAGTGATCCCAATGATTGAAGATTCTTGAATCAACTCAAGAATCTCTCAGATGAGTGTCAGATGTATAGTGAGACACTCAAGATGTTGAAGGCTTTTCGATGTCTCTGTATTATGCCTTTCAACTGAACTGCTCTCAAGATTTTTGCTTCTTTTTGGAATCTTTCGTACGTGTATTTGCGTTGGAGAGTGAGCAGCTTTTGTATCTTCCTTTGACTTGCCTTTTATAGTTGGCTATTCAAAACTTGAATCGGCAGTTCCGTTTAGGCGCAATGGATCTTTCAACTTTCTGTCTCCGTACAGGCTTTTTCGACCTACTTTTTACAGGTCTAGTCTTCGTGCGTTGGTCAGAATGGCGGTGTAGCAGTTGTTGAGATTTGTTTTGCTGAGCCTTTTCTGGAACGGGATGCTGGATATCTTTCAGCATAATGCTGGATTTGATGCGCAACAAATGCTCTTCTGCTACTTTGACTTCGGATTGCTAAGGCCTTTAGCAATCTGTGACGTGTTATCAAATGATGATTCCTCAGCATTCTGCTATCACTAGCTTTCTTCCTCTTTAGCTTTTTCTGATGTTTTCTGAGAGTGTTTCAAGAAACCTATTCTATTACAACTCAATATTCACCCTATACAGGACATTACATAAGTTGCTAAGCTATGCTAAGGTTCAGCAATGATCGACCATCTACTAAGGTTTGATCCAACAAAACCTTTTACAATGTACTCCTAAGGATAGTTCAGGAATATTTTCCCAACACAAACTTACCAATTTCATTTTGGGGCTACGCATTGGAGACAGCAGCTTACGTGCTTAATGTGGTGCCTTCTAAATCAGTTCCTTAGACGCCTTCTGAGCTCTTCCTTGGTCGCAAACCTAGTTTGTGAAAGTTTAGAGTATGGGGCTGTCTGGCACACGTATTGTCGAAGGAATCTGATAAGTTAGAAAGCAGGTCAAAAGTAATGTTGCTCATAGGGTATCCTAGGCAAACGAAAGGTGGTTACTTTTACTGTCCTAAGAGTCAAAGGGTCGTTGTTAGCACCAATGCTAGATTCTTGGAGGACGAGAATGTGAGTAATCACAAGTTAAGGAGTGATATCGTTCTTCAAGAAATTGAGAACGAGAATACAATTCGAAGGGAAGGGGAACGTGTAGATGTGGGTGCACCTGTGAGAGACACAACACCACATACACGTTCTTCAATGCAAGGTGCAGGACCACAAGTTAATGCACCTACTACTAACACGGCATCGATACCTCGTCGTAGTGGGAGAGTTATTTTCTAGCCGGAAAGGTACATGTTCGTGGGTGAGTCTTCGGACTTGAGCCCGGAAGACGGACATGAGGACTCTGACCCACTGACTTACGAAGAGGCAGTGCAGGACAAGGATGTTGCCAAATGGCGTGTCGCCATGGATTCTGAAATTGAATCCATAACTGCTATGGATGTAAACCAGAAAACTGATTTGCCGGATGATTTTAGGGCCATAGGGTGCAAATGGGTATTCAAGAGAAAGAATGGGGTGGATGGAAGGATCACGGCTTTTAAAGGCAGGCTGGTGGCAAAGGGTTATAGTCAGAAAGAGGGCATTAACTATGATGAAACCTTTTCACCCGTAGCTGCACAAATGACTATAACCCTTCGCCACCAGCCTTGTTTTAAAAGCTGTAATTTCACCATTCGCTCCTTTGTTTCTTTTGTATACCGATTTGCACCATATGGCTCGACAGCCATCTGGCAAATCAGTTTTCTGGCATACATCCATAGCCGTAATGGATTCTATTTTCGAATCCATGGCGATCAGCCATTTGTCTTTATCTTTATCAGATACCTCCTCATCATATGTCCAGGGTTTGGTATCATCCAGTCCATTTTCCAGGATCAAGTCAGAGGACTCTCCCACGAACATATACCTCTCGAGTTGGTGGACAACCCTCCCACTGTGTCAAGGCATCTGAACAGTGTCAATAGTTGGCACAGTACCCGTTGGTCCCATACCTTGCATTAGTGGTAGTGTTGGTATAGCCTCACCTATTACAGATGGCTTTCCTGATGGAATTGCTTCCCTATCCTCAAGGTCGAGGAGGATAATTTCACTCTTGGATCTGTGGTTTCTTACATATTCGTCCTCCAAGAATCTTGCGTTGGTACTAACCACCACTTTTTGATTTTGAGGACAATAAAAGTAACCACCTTTCGTTTGCCTGGTATATCCTACAAACAACATCAGCTTACACCTACTTTCTAACTTATCAGGTTCTTTTGTCAGCACATACGCTGGACAACCCCAAACTCTCACTTTGTTCAAACTTGGCTTTCGCCCATACCAGAGTTCCAGAGGCATTTTAGGAACTGATTTAGAAGGTACCAGGTTAAGCAAATAGGCCGCTATCTCCAAGGCATATCCCCAAAAATGAAATCGGCAAGCTTGCATAACTCATCATCGACCTGACCATTTCCAAGAGAGTTTTATTTCTTCTTTCCGCTACAGCATTTTGTTGAGGGGTTCCTGGTGCAGTTCACTGGGATGTAATCCCGTTGTCTGACAAGTACTGCAAGAACTTGTTACTGAGGTATTCTCCACCACGATCTAATCGTAGTGTCTTGATAGTCTTACCTAGCTTCATTTCTACCTCAGTTCTAAACTCTTTGAATTTCTCAAAGCATTCAGACTTATGGCAAAGCAGAGTAATCGTCAATGAATGTGGCGAAGTACTCATAACCTCCACGAGCTTGCGTGGACATTGGTCCACATTAGTCAGAGTGGATCAATTCCAACACATCCTCTGCTCGAGACAGACTTGCTTTAAAAGGCCTGGTCGTCATCTTTCCCTCTATACAAGATTCACAGATTTGATACGGTACCACTAGAAAAGAATCCAAGAGCCCATCGCATGCTAATCTTTTAATCCTCTTTAGATTGATGTGACCTAGTCTCAAGTGCCAGAGATATGTTTGATCCTCATCGGAAGAAAACTTTCTCTTTAAATGATTACTATTATTGGATGAGTTTGCAACATTCACGGAAGATTTATGCATACAATCAAAGATATAGAGAGAGTCAATCAGTTTTCCACGACAGATAACACCGTTATTACCAATGACAGAAACTCCATTATCAAAAATAACTGAATATCCATCACTAAATAACTTGGAAACTGAAATTAAGTTGCGCCGAAAAACTGGCACATATAAAACATCTCTCAAAATCAAAACATTGTTTTCAAAGCATTAAGTAAAATCTCCAATGGTTATTGCTAAGACTCGTTCTCCGCTACCCATTGAGATGGTAATCTCGTCATGCATCAGCAACCTTATCGGCCTGAACCCCCACAAAGTATAACAAACATGATCAATAGCTCCAGTATCCACTACCCAAGAATAGGTAGAAACTGATGCTAAACATGTTTCCGTTATAAATGCACATGACGTACCTAGTCTACCCGTGCTAGGCACTAGACAATTTACTTCACTTGGCTTGCATTTGCATGGCCTAGTGATAGCTTTTTCTAGATCAACTTCATCTAATGTTTTAAGAATTTCCTTTGCTTCAACAACTGCCTTGTCAAGAGCTGACAAAGTTGGAGCAAGCTCAAATGCTATCATGTCAGATTCCTCTCGCAACAGGGCCTTGAGTAACTCATGAAGAGGAAACTCGCGCCTGGTACCGAGGGACTCGATGATACCATTGCAAACTCATCAGAAGCTACCCATCTATCATAGAATTGTAGCTCATAGTCAGTACAGTTCCAATACTTGGGAGATAGAGGGTCCATGTAAAGCACATGGGCATGTTTTGCAGTACAGAGTATTTCCATGAAGCAAAACTTCCATTCAGGAAAATTGGGACCGGTTAAAGGGTTTGATGTTAAGAGGTTAACAATATGAATAGACATGTCTGAAAACAATCAATTAAAGCAGAAAATTAAAACATAGTCGCAAACAATTGAAACAATTAAATATTGAAACCTTATGATAAAACAATATTAATGTTTCCTCCAATTTGCCTAAGTATTACTATTGCAAGCCCCACATGTGGACGTTTACAACAAAACGCTTAACCAGACTGCATCTTTCAATTCCAGTCCTTTATTTCCAATCCATGCCCGGGTTCCTTAGAAAAATGGAATTAATAATTGGAGACTAACTTAAGACCATATTATCCTACTGAGCAGGGACATCACAAATGAGTTATACTCTGGATAACATCTAAGATAGCTTACCACCAAAGTCAACCCTCTCATATAAGGATCTATTAGAACACACCTGATCCCTATAATAAGGCTGTCTCATTTAATTCAATCCCTAGAGAACTTATGAATATTCACTCGCAAGCTACACATGTAGACGTTTACGCATGAACTCCCACTTCTCACATGAAATAAATGTTTATTTTAAGAAATCCTATCTATTAGAACTTATGAATAATAAATTAAGTAAGCTACACATGTAGACGTTTACCTAATAAATTATCCACTTCTAATAAAGATTCGCTTTGTGGAGGTCTTACTAAATTATGAGCTTAGTAATTTTCAATTCATAAGGTTCAACTGCACATATTATTTTATGTAGACATAATTAAAACATTGCTAAAATTCTATCATGCATAGCATGAACCCCGAATTTATAGTTATAATTAATTACACAAAATAAATCACATAGCATGCTTTAAAGCTGTAAATAAAAGCAAAAAACGTGCTCCTATTATCTACAACATGCTTATATGTTGCGCAATTAATATAAACACATATATCATGCGAAGACAAATAATAAAACAAATAAAAAATGTCCTCGTGGCCCCCATGATACTAAAATAATAATAATTCTAACTATTACATGTTGGAATTATTTTTACAGATCTTCGACTGGGCTCCCATTACTTGGACTGTGATCTGAATTTATTTTATGAATCTGGGCCTCCAAAATTTGATTTATCAGAAAATTGGACAACTGGGTCAGTTAACCAAATCGCAGGCCTAGGCACACATTCCAAGCCTAATAGTCAGCGAGAACTCGGCCCGACGAGCCACCACCGGCGAACCATCGCCGCCGGCAACTCGCCACCTCCGCGAGGGCTCCCGGCATCACGCAGCAGCCATGCACGTACATGTATGGTCGCAGCCCGCGATCTCGCCTCCTCCGGCCATTGTCCGTTTCGCATGCCGCTGCCCCGGCTTGCCCCGACCGTCGCTCGAACCACCGTTACCTTTCTTCTCCACCGTCGGCCTCCATGACTCGCCGGAATCATGCAAGAAATGAGACCGGAGGCTCGTACGAACCGCGCGCAAACCCTAGGGTTTGCCGCGCCCCAGTTCACGCGCCCAGCCGTCCGCTGTCGTCCCCAACCTGCGACCCCAACCGCCGAGCCACGTCGCCACCACCTCGCCCTGCCTAACGCCGTCCGAAGAGGGGGAGAGCGCCGCTGGCACTGTGCGCGGGGCTGTGCAGGTCTGTCGCGCGCGTGCGCGGAACCTAGGGTTTGCTGCTGCACACCGTCGTCTCGGCCTCATCCCGCCGCATTCACGTCGCCGGCCCAGGGCTGCCGCGCCTCCGCTGACCGGCCGTGGCCGCGCGACCCTAGCCATGTGTGAGCGCGCGCGCGCGTGGAAACCCTATGGTTTCGCACGCAGTGTCACTACCGCCGTGGCCCTTGCGCGCGCTTTTTGCCATCGTGCCAGCCCTCGCCGACTGTCGTGCATGGCGTGCTGCCATGCTGGCGCCGTCATGTGTTCTTGCGCAGCCCTTCGTTCTTCGTGTTCTTTGTTCTCCGTTTAACAGATTTAACTTTAAAATAAAAAATTACATTGAATAATCCTAATTACATTTTAAAAAATCTAAATCTAACCACGAATTTATCTTGTGGGTGAAAAATGAATCCTTATAAAGGGGCGGATTAACGCGAGAACCACGAGGACGAAAAACATAACCATACAATCCAAAACCATTTATAGCATTCAATCAATAGTAATAATCATACAAATCATAGGCAATATTATTTTTTCTGATAGAGCCAATTAATGAACCTGGCTTTGATACCAATTGAAGGGATTCGTGAACTGAATCACGAAGTCCGTTTGCCCGGATCGCTAATTGGAATATCGAAAATAAAGTGTATGTCTATGATTATTCCTAGCATGCTCCTATTGATTATGCATAAAGAAGGTTTATGCGGAATACCTGGATTGCGAAACCCTGAAGAACGAGTGCGTGGAGATTCCTCTTGATCTTTTTCCCACGCAGAAAGATTTAATTCCGAACAGATTGAGGGAATAAATCTATGAAAATTAGTATGTAATTTTCGAAAACAAGAAGGAGAGAGAAGAAAGAAGATAATCCTCCTGATCTGATCTGTATCCCAACTCCATCTGAGTATCTGGTGAAGATTTCCTTCAGATTCCTTGCCCGGTTGAGAAGTAGAATTTCCTCCTCGTTTCTCAGATCTAGTCGATCACCACAGCTCCCAAATTCTGGTTTGTTGTGTACAACTTATGATATTGTGGTGTATTGAGATCTGAGGAACTGAGGCCTATTTATAGGAAAATACTGGACTTCTATTGGGCCTGAGTTTCTTGGGCCAGACCAAGGACCAGAATACAAATAGCAAATAAGGTCTCTCAATTAATTAATTCTCATATTCAACCCAGAATATAATTAATTAAATATTATTGATTCATTCCACTAGAGAATTTATATTTTCTTACCTATTTGCTACCACGTTTTGAGGTACGGGTTGCATGGGCTCGGTATATCCCCATATTTAAAGTTACAGATATTCATTAATTAATTTAAGCTCTGACAAGCTATTTAATTAATTAACATCTTATATTCCTGAGTCAATCTACTCAAACCTTTTCACTTATGCTTAAACTTAATCAGCCTTCAGGACTTTAGTATAACGAACCTTTTGAGCTGCTCAGGGAATGTCACCATCCTATACTGGATGTGGTTACCTAGTTCCAGTACCAGACAGTCATACACAAACTGTTATCACCCAAGATACAGATATACAGGCTCAACCAGAGCCTTTCACTGCAACTCAAAGTAACACACAATCTGCATATACTTTTGTACCTTCATTTAGTCTTAGGATCTCATCAAGCCATAGAGATATAGATTCTTTTAATGTCAGATAAAAGAATCGATCTCGACTTAGGTCCTTATCAATGTATGCCCACACCAGCATACCAAGCCATCCAAGAAAAGATGCTTATTACTGTGTATGTTGCAGCCTACACGGACAGTTTATCCTGGAACTATCTCAGCTGTGATAACCATTTATATTCGCTAGGTCAAACAATCCATACGATCTTCTGTGATCTACTACACACCGTATGATCTCCCTATCAACAAGAAATCAGAAATCAGAAATTTCAAGACTCAATTCGAACAGTAGCATCAATTAAATGATTTTCCAAATTTCGCAGACAATAATTTGGCCAAATCCAGATTTCAATCGACCAAGAGTCGAAAAGCCCCAAATCGCACAGGCTAACGATGGAAATTTCCAGAATTAATTCGAAAGAAATATGAAAATTCACAACTCGTACAAAACGTCGATCGCCCAAACTGAGAAAATTCCCTCGGTGTGGCGCGCTCACAACAGGTGGTGGAGGGTGAAATCCGTGGAACCAGGCTCATGGCGCGCTCATACCGGTGGTGGAGAAGAAGGAATTTCTTGAATTTCCTGGAAAAAATTGGAGGGGAGAGAAGAAGAAAAAGAGATAATGGAAGACATCGATTGAAAATAATTATGGAAGAGAAAGATTTGATAAAATAAATTGAGAAAGATTTGATAAAATAAATTGAGAGAAAATCATGCAAATAGTTATGGTATGAAATAATTAAAAATTATAATACCCATAATACCCTAAAATATTAATAAAAAAACTAATCAATTAAATAAGAAATTAAATCAAGATCGTTAATATTTAAATATGGATGGATTAGATTAGTTCTCATCTCACATTTGGGAGGTGGTTCACATATGATTACTCCTCTCTCTCTCTCTCTATATATATATATATATATATATATAATTGATTCATAGGGAAAGAAATATGTCATTATTATAAAGTGGCTTAGGTCATTTATCTATATTATAATTACAAACCGATGTTGGGGGCACTCATCATTGTTACTAGGTTTAATTTAGATATTATGTTAAAATTCATTTGTTCCATTAAAACCTACTTAAAATATTAATGAATATTTGACAGTGATAAAGTAATACTCCCTCCGTCCCATAAAATTAGTCTCATTTGCTTTCGGCACAATAACCAAGGAGATAGAGATAAGGGAAATTAATAATATATTAATGTGAGTGGATTACTTTTTCATTTTTAGTAATGGGACAATTATATGGGATGGACTAAAATGGAAAATAAGATTACTTTCATAGGACAGAGGGAGTATATGCTATTTTATTAGTTGAGACATTTTATGAAACAACAAGCCCAAAATAAAAACCAGCCAATCTTTAAATTTTTTGGATAAATGTTATATCATTGAAAATCTAGCCCAAATTCTAGCCTATTTTCTATGGATCTTTGGGCCTATGTAAAACCGGGCTGGCCTAAATTCTAGAATGCCCAGCCATAAAATCTTCGGATAAAAAACTTGTAAATTAACTTTTGCAGGTATAATTTTCCATGATATTTTATGTTTCTAAATTCTCGTAATTTTCTTTGTATTTGAAATAATCGAATATATTTAAGGAAAAAGATTCAAAATATAATTGCAACTATTAAACATCAATGAAGGTACATTTACGATTGAGAAAATACAAAAAATGTGCCCATTAAACTTTAACATCCATAAAATAAATTACTCAAGCACATGCCATAAATATGAACTACGCATAATCTCATTCTCCAAAACAAATTTTCATATTAAGTCTTTAAACGTAATAATTTATAAAAATACAATAAAAAACAATCAAAATAGCACTGTATTTAAACTTTACTCCAATTATATCAAAGAGGCAAATAAAAAGATAATGAGTTAACTAGCAAATTTAAAAGGTTAATAATTGAATTCAAAATTATTATTTTTTTAGCAAAAATATTGTTTTTTTTTCTATGATATTTTTTGACCTCTTCATATGCGTATATATTGGGACGTGGACTATTTTTGGACCTCTTCATATGCGTACCTCTTCATATGCGTATAATTTTTTTTAGATTTGGTGGAACAGTTAATTTATATTACTCTTAATTATTTATTATATATATGTATATAAATTGAATCAACACAACAAATTCTAGTCTTGAATTCCAGATTATTTGATTTAAGTATTTTTTAAAAAATATTACAATCATAACAAATTATTTATTCTATCCATCATTCTACTCAATAAATTACTCATTACCACTTTTTTTATAAAAAAATTAACACTAGTTTTGCACCTGTACGTTGTGCATATTGAAGTATTGTTTTTAATAATTAAATAATTCATAAAATAAATTACACTATTATTATTTAAACACAGAAAATAAAATAAATTTTTGAAAATGTAATGTTTTAAAGGAAAAGAAAATATTATAATATAATTTTATTTAGTTTTTTTTTTTGTTTTTGGTATACATATTTTTTATAATATAAAACATTAGTGTAAGAAACAAATGCTTAGGTTTCTTCTAAGTTCAGTGTTTTGATTTGTCAAAACCAATCTTAGTCAGTTTTTCCAGTTCCTAGAGTTCTAAACTGTAATCCTTGTACAGGATCGATCGAGTTATAATTGAACTTAGGCTGAAGACCGAGCAAAGGAGAATGCTCGAGAATTGACTATCATCACACCTAGCCTTGACCCAAAACTGTGTTGGAGCACTCAGTTTAAGGTCCACCCATACTGACCAGGATAAGTCAGTATGAGGCTTTCCTGAACTGATTAAGGAGAAGTCTGTTTAAGGGTTTTCCATACTGATATGAAGAAATCAGTATGAGGGCGTTTTACACACTGATTGTGGACAATCACTATGAAGGTTTACCATACTGACCTTGGGAAGTCTGTATGATAGCTAAGTTGTAATGACCTTGAAAAGTCAGTATAAGAGTCTCTACCTTTAAAGATTGAGCAATTCGAAAGTTGTCAAAGCTGAGTCAGACTCAGGCATTCATATATGTCCAAGTTAGTATGAGGTTATCCAAACTGGGATTCCACGGGCTGAAAAGAAGTCTGACATAAAGTTAGTGTATAGTACGATGACACAGTAGAGCAGACAGAAAGGAAGCCTAAGGCATGGTCTACGATTGGACAAGGCTGAAGCTTTAAGCTGAAGTTCTTCTTGGTGAATATATATTTCTGAGATATATTCATAGCAGTCAGTTTTCTAGTCTGGGATTCTGATTCTCATGGGCGTATGCCAACCACCTGAGTTCTGGGAAGAACAAGTAAACATCCAACCACCGGGAAGAAGGTTGCGGGGTGTCGTCCTCACTTCAACTTGAAGACTGAGTTTACAATGAGTTCCTAGGCGAGTGCGACAGCAGACCGAAGGACGGAAGAGCCAACAAGGTTTGTATAAATCGTAGGAGGCTTGTATTTACTTAGTGAATTATCCAAACCTTGGGTCTAAAGAGTGGATGTATGATAATTAGATCCGAACCACTATGAGTCACGTGCGCTCTTTACAGCTTTATTTACATTCTTGCTATGTTTTTCTGTTTCACAAATTGACTTTGAAACCTTTAATACTTCTAAGTATGAAGAGTATATACTGTGAAACTGACTTAACCAAGACAGGACTAAGCTTAAGTCTTCTAAACACACAAAACTAACTTTACTCTATTTCAGTCGAACAAGTGCAACTGTCACATTTACTTCCGCTGCATATTATATACCTTCCGCTACACAGTTTTGCACTTTAATAGTCAGTCTCAGTTTAGAGATTGACTATTAGTCAGTTGGATAACTCAAAAGGCGGGATTTCAAAATCTAAAGATTATTGTATCCGATACGACGCATTTATTGCCAAACAGGCGCCGATGAATCCGCATATGCCACATGTAAATTCACCATTTCAAGTCAAATCAGTCCCAAATGATCTCAAATGACGGCTTGTCCCAGCCATTGAACTTGTGCCCAATCCTTAGTCTCAACCGTTCGATCCGAACCTATCTTGCATATTTATTGACTCTTCAAATCGACAGTTAAAGTCTTAGTCACTTTGCCATTTTCATCCTTCCAAAAGCTCTCAAACCCTCACAATTCTGGAAATTCTCATTCTTATTCAATTCTACAACACACATTCTTTCATTTACTGCAAATCATCCATCCACATTCATGGCGCTAAGTAGATCAAAATCATCACTGACACCAGCAAGGGACACATCCACTTCTGGTCAAGAGCAACAATCTTTCTTTGAGTACGTTGAAAGGCCATATTCAGAAGTTGTAAGGCTCTTTCATTCAGACCCACCAAAACAGAGGCGAGTGGCTCAAGTAACGAAAGAAAATATCCTGTTCATAAAAGGACTAAAGGGTGACTGTTCAGATGTCAAAAGATTGGCTCACCATCTACTCCGAGAAAAGATAGTCTACTTCATGCGTTCTCGTCCTCAGAGATTTCATCCATTTCTTGTGGCAGCTTTTTATGCGAATGCAGTCATCACCAGAGACAAGAAATCCTTCACCACCCATGTGGTAGGTACTGAAATCATCATCATCCCATAGTTACTTGAAAAAGTGTTCAATCTTCGAAAAAGTGGAACAAATGTGCATGTATATAAACAAGGGGTTGATATCAAGAGACTGCGGGAAATCTTGGAAGGGTATTGGTTTAGGGTTTAGGGTTTAAGGTTTTAGGGTCTACGGATTTCTTTCCCACCAGAGCAGTAGTAGGAGAGCCTACTGTGATTGAGGAAGGAGATGACAATGAGGATCGTGAAGGAGAAGAGGATGTTCAATCCGTTGCTCAACAGGAAGAGAACTTACAGAAACTCATGGAGGATCTGCCGGATCTAACAAGACTTGGTGAGGAGCCTCCTCTTCAGGGAAGGAAAAGGAGGAGATTGACTAAAACATTTTTTGATGAAACACCTTCCCCACTGGTGCGATCTCAAGCTCATTCTGTTTAAGGGATTCAGATTCAAGGTGGCCGCATATCTATTCCTGTTCCACTGAGGCCTTACACAAAAGTGGTGGAACCTCTAATTCGAAATAAGAGAGGCAGAGTGTATGACATGGTTGAGAGAGGACAGTAAGGTGGAAGTTCCATAAACGACAGATCAACTTCGAAGAGCAACAACGTTCTGCTCGGCAAATAGTGAACATTCTAGTCAGCCCTGATCTTGAAGATGAAGAAGAAGAAGATGTCACTATTATAAGCAAAATGCTACTCCATGGAGGAGATGAAGGAGAAAGACAGGAGATGGAGTCGCCTCACTTACAAGAAGCAGATGAGGAGATTGAGGTAGAGCGACCACCTTATGAAGAAGCTCCGCAACACCTCCCAGAAACATTTCATTCAACAGAGATGATTGTTGATCTCAATCAGGAAGCTCCAGAACAAGACGTGTAAGAATCATCTACCATAGTGTTACCTGAGATGGAAAGGGATCCTAGGAAAGGGAAGGAACCCATGTTCGAGCAAGGGGGAACCTCTACCGATCATCCTATGTCGCCACTACATGAGTCAGAGCACTCAACAGAAGATCTTGAGAGCGAGGATAGATATGATCTGATGAGCACATCTTCTGCTGACACTGATCTATCTTTTCACCCCCTCACTGCAGAAGAAATTTGTGATATTGCTCTCACTGAAGGACCTACGTTTGAGGAAGATTTACAAGGAATTTGGCACCATCATTCATGGGATTCAAGGGATGGAAAGGAATTAAGAAGGCAACTGAATTCTGTTGCAGACTTCAGGTTACCATTCAATGGCTTACCTCACCCTGAATCCACCTCCTATAAGCTTCATTGCTGGTGTCCCCCCATCGCTTTAATGCATACCGGAGATGCTAAACTAATTGCATGGGCTGGAGAAATTTCTCAAGAAATAGAGCAAAAAGTCACTGAAGAAAGTGCTTCAATCTATCCAAATATCATGTTAGAATACTCAATTCCTTATGATGTGCTGAGGAAGGAATTCCGTAGATGGAGGCGCTTCCACATTGCTAGCTATGAGCTAAATGCAGAAGATCTATCACTCATGATGGCTAGACTCAGACGTGGAGTGAGAAAGCATGGGCAAATGAATGGATTGCCCAGGATGAAATTAGGAAAATATAAAAAAAATACGTTAGACAATGGATGCTGGCAATTAGAGCATACAAAACATTCACTAAAGATAGTAGTCAATTCGGTCAAAGCAACCACAGACTACCTCCCTTCAACTTTTAGTTCGCATCTGAGCCCCCGCAGTTGATGATTCAAACTTCTCAGGTACCATCTTCTGATTTTAACTATGATTCTTTACGCAATATCATGGATAACGAACGAAACAAAATGAAAGAGACAAGTCAACAATTGCGTACAATTGAGATGGAGCATGAGCAACTTCGGGAAGATCTTTGCTGCTGCACGGGGTGATTTAGCCAATGCTGAAGAAGACTATCAGGCTATGGAGCAAGCCTTAACTATGTCAGCCCAAATCAAAGCCCAACAAAATGCAGAAAAATTTGCTGAATTGATTAGAAAAATCAAATTTGGTGGAAGTCATCTAGGTTATCTTACTAAACTCATGAAAATCAGAAATGAAATACTCTGGAAAATTCAAGCTAAACGTCAGCGGGATGAACTAAGTAGGTTTGAAGAGGAAGAATCTCAGCGAAAAGCCAGAGAAGAAGCTCGCTTGATCCAGGAAGCAGAGCGAAAACATAAAGAAGAAGAAGACAGAATCTGTAGGCTTGCTAAAGAAGAAAAAATTCAAGCTGCTGCTGAACTAGCACCGTTGGAGGAAGAGAGAACTCGGCTTCTTGAAATCATCACCAGTGCCTTTGAGTCTTAAAGACAGATTTATGAGGGTGATGCTGCTATAATGATAAATCAAATGATCACCACCTTTCAAGATCAAGTTGACATACTTGTCGCAATGTTTGAACGACAACATGCTGAATCCGAGGAGAACCTGTCTTCTGTCAAGGCTACAGTCTCAACCCTTCTTGACATTGTCACAAAGGGGGAAGAAGAAAGACAGAAAGATAAAAAAAGCCGAAGAAAGAAGAAGGCAAGAACAATCTGATATTCTTGCACAAATCATGGTTAAGTTCTCTGGTTCATCATCTTCCAATCCTCCACCTCCATGAAAGCTCTACTTTTACGATTATTTACTCTATTTCTTTTGATGTTACTCTAAAAACATGATTAAATTGTTGTTTGTTGCTTTATGAGCTCTGTTTGAACTTCTGGTACCTGATACTCCCCCTATGAACAGTTTGCTTTGAGTTAATATACCCTATCCAATTCAGGGGGAAGTTTTGAAAATTTTGGCACAGAATTAAGGGCATGTGTACTGAGTAGGGTCGTTGTAAACTAAATATACCTCACTTCCTTTCTTTTTGTCTTTACTAATGGTTTTGACAATATCAAAAAGCGGGAAATTGTTAGAAAAAAATGCTTGGGTTTCTTTTAAGCTCAGTGTATTGATATGTCTAAACCAATCTTAGTCAATTTTTCCAGTTTCTAGAGTTCTAAACTATAATTCTTGTATAGGACCGATCGAGTTGTAATAGAACTTAGACTGAAGACCGAGCAAAGCAGAGTGCTCGAGAACTGACTATCATCACGCCTAGCCTTGACCCAAAACTGTGTTGGAGCACTCAGTTTAAGGTCCATCCATACTGACCAGGAGAAGTCAATATGAGGGCTTTCCAGAACTGGCTATGGAGAAGTCAGTTTAAGGGTTTTCCATACTCATAAGGAGAAATTAGTTCGAGGCCATTTTCCATACTGACTGTGGACAGTCAGTATGGGTATACCATACTGACCTTGGGAAGTCAGCATGAGGGCTAATTAGTACTGACCTTGAAAAGATAGTATAAGAGCCTCTACTTTTAAAGATTGAGCAATTCGAAAGTTGTCGAAGCTCAGTCAGAATCGGACACTCATATACGCCCAAGTCAGTACGAGGTTATCCAAACTAGGATTCCTCGAGCTGAAAAGAAGTCTGACATAAAGTTAGTGTATAGTACACTGATGCAGCAGATCAGAGCAGGAGACCTAAGGCACGATGGATTTATATACTGAAAGCATTATGATTGGTATATTATGTACAAGGTCGATTGGTTAATATACTGGGAATCATAAATGTTGTATGTTCATCTCCTATCTGAATTAACAAACATGTGTTACAAACATATTATCCTCTTATCTCATCGATAGGGAGATCATATGGTGTGTAGAAGATCACGGAAGATCGTATGGATCGTTTGACCTAGCGAGATATAAACGGTTATCACAGCTGAGACAGTTCCAAGATAAATTGTCGGTGTAGGCTGCAGCATACGCAGTAATAAGCATCTTATCTTGGATGGCTTGGTATGCTGGTGTGGGGCACACATTGATAAGGACCTAAGTCGAGATTGATTCTTTTATCTGACATTAAAAGAATCTAGATCTCCATGGCTTGACGAGATCCTAAGCCTAAATGAAGGTACAAAAGTAGATGCAGATTGTGTATTACTTTGAGTTGCAGTGAAAGGCTCTAGTTGAGCTTGTATATCTGTATCTTGGGTAATAGCAGTTTGTGTATGACTGTCTGGTACTGGAACTAGGTAACCACATCCAGTATAGGATGGTGACATTCCCTGATTAGCTCAAAAGGTTCGTTATGCTAAGTCCTGCAGGATGATTAAGTTCAAGCATAAGTGAAAAAGTTTGAGTGGATTGATTCAGGAATATAAGATGTTAATTAATTAAATAGCTTGTCAGAGCTTAAATTAATTAACGAATGTCTGTAACCTTAAATGTGGGGATATACCGAGCCCATGCAACCCGTACCTCAAAACGTGGTTGCAAATAGGTAGGACAGTATTGATTCTCTGGTGAAATGAATCAATATTAATTAATTAATTATATTCTGGGTTGAATATGGGAATTAATTAATTGATAGGTCTTATTTCCTATTTGCATTTTGGTCCCTGGTCTGGCCCATGAAACTCAAGCCCAATAGGAGTCCAGTAATTTCCTATAAATAGGCCTCAGTTCCTCAGATCTCAACACACCACAAGATCATAAGTTGCACACAGCAAACCAGGTTTTGGGAGCTGTGGTGATCGACTAAGATCTGAGAACGAGGAGGAAATTCTGCTTCTCAACCGGGAAAGGGATCTGATAGAGAATCTTCACCAGATTTTCAGATCGAGTTGGGATACAGATCAGAAGATCAAATCAGGAGGATTTTTCTTCTTCTCTCTCTCCTTATTTTCGACAATATTATTATTATTTTCATAGATTTATTTCCTCAATCTGTTAGGAAATTAAATCTTTGTGCGTAGGAAAGATCAATAGGCATCTCTGCGCACGCGTTCTTCAGAGTTCATCGATCCAGGTATTCCGCATAAACCTTCTTATTCATAATAATATAGGAGCATGCTAGGATTGTTCATAGGCATAGCAATTTATTTTGATATTCCAATTAACGATCCTTGGCAAACGGACTTCATGATTCAGTTCACGAATCCCTTCAAGGCATGGGCTACGATTGGACAATATAATCCATGAGCTTAACGTCTGGATTTATGTGTTTAACGGAAAGAAATTCAAAATGCCAAGGGTCCTTCTTTATATAAAGGCCTGCCCTCCCAACCTTAAAAGGTTACGAGAATAGAATTCAAAATCTGAAAGTCTTGAGAAGACAAAGGGCATTCTTTGAGGCCATCTCTCTGGTAACCTCTCCGAGTTTTCGTGTTTTCTAACACGAGACTTGAGTCTCCGACTGTTACACACCGTGCTAACTTCTCCTAGCACGAGGCTGAAGCTTTAAGCTGAAGCTATTCTTTGTGAATATATCTTTCTGAGATATATTGATAGCAGTCAATTTTCTAGTCTGGGATTCTGATTCTCACAGGCGTATGCCAACCACCTGAGTTGTAGGAAGAACAAGTAAACATCAAACCACCGGGAAGAAGGCTGTGAGGTGTTGTTCTCACTTCAACTTGAAGACTGAGTCTACAAGGAGTTTCTAGGCGAGTGCCACAATAGACCGAAGGACAGAATAGCCAATAGGTTGTGTATAGATCATAAGGACGCTTGTATTTACTTAGTGAATTATCCAGACCTTGGGTCTGAACAGTGGATGTAAGATATTGAGATCCGAACCACTATAAGTCATGTGTGCTCTTTACAACTTTATTTACATTCTTGCTCTGTTTTCTGTTTGACAAATTAACTTTGAAACCTTCAATACTTCTAAGTATTGAAGAGTATTTACTGTGAAATTGACTTAACCAAGATAGGACTAAGCTTAAGTCTTCTAAACACACAAAACTAACTTTACTCTGTTTCAGTCAAACAAGTGCAACTGTGACATTTACTTCCGCTGCATATTATATACCTTCCGCTGCACAGTTTTGCACTTTGATTTCGGGGCCAACAATTAATAAATATGATTAAACAAAAATATTTAAATAGCAGTTATGTTAATGACTAAAAATTAAATATATATTAAACAATTATTAAAATTGGCGGGATCATTTATATATTTAAACTACTAAACTTTAATATACAGATAGATTGGCATGCCAAATAAAAGTGAATATATTAAAACCTACAAGCCGAGGCTAGAAAGCCTTACAATAAAACCTTGATGATAAAGGGTCATGACAATCATAGCTTGAGGTTGACAATAGGGGACAAAGCTATGCCGAGATAACTTAACAAACTAAACATTACTATAACACTTAATTAATTGATTATTAATAAAACACTTAATTATTGTGCATGGAGATTGGACACACACATTACCACCTTTTGTAATAGAGACACGTGTAGTTTATTGTTTATTATCATAATGAGGCAAACACAAAATATATACAATATCTGAATATCATTGATATAGAACAAAATTGACGATGAATAATAAAGAATCTAAAGCAACGTTAGAAATTTGAATGGTCTGGAAAAAACCAGAATAAAACTCAGAATTTTGACCGTACAGTAGTAGTACCATGTAAGAATGTAATACCCTTGAAAAGATTATTCCTTACCAAAATCATCCTATCTGCATATGCTTTCTTCAATTCATTTTCTTAGAAAATCTGTCTATTTTGGACCAAGTTTTATGCATTGTGGTTGAGAATATTTATGTCCCAGATTCTCACTCCACGCCCATTATTCATCATTCTAAGTTCCATTTTTAGTCTTTCTTCCAATCTTGATTCCAAGACGTCCCTATGAGGTCGATTGTTTATTTTTTATTGAAAGAGCGGTAAATGAATTAAGCTACTATTTGGAGCTCGATTTATTAGCAATCCTTAATTGAATAAGCTAAACTTGATGATTTTAGTATTCAACTTGTGAGTGCAGGTTCTTTAAATAAAATTAGCTCGAAATACAAATTTGTTAATTGGGTGAAATTAGTAGTTTTATATATTTGATAATAAACAGGTATGATAAATCTTTAATTGACTTTGTTAGTTATACGAGAAAAAAAAATCCATGTACAAAATATGATATTTTTTAAGAGTGAAATAATTAATTTTTTTAATATTTAAAGTATAAATCTAAGTTTAAATAATCATTTACACCAATTAAGTTCATGAATTTTGAGGTACTCAATTAAAAACAATTTAAAAATCAATTTAACAACAAACGAATTAAAATTAAGTAAAATTCAACTCGATTATACCCATATCGATCCCTTATGAAACAATATTATTAATGAATTTACTGTTGGATTTCATTGATTTCATCCAATAAACGGAACTAAATAATTAATCAACGAACATATATATCTAGATTTATAAATAATATCATGCGTAGAGATTCAATGTGAAGTAAAACGAAAAACTTACAGTTTCTTCCGTAAAACACAAGCGATTCTAACTTATCGAATCCACTACTAAAGGTATCCACGTGTCGAATCAAGTAGGTGCAGAATCCAATTCATGGTGTATATTCAAACCAGGAATGCTAGGAATTCCCAAAGAGAATAATGGAAGCATAGAACTCAAAACCTTAGGTTTTTTGTATTTGATATTGTTAGGAATATTGTTAGAAATATAATAACCCCTTGGTCTCAATTTTATGTATTTTGGTTTTGGTGCATCAAAGCTTAGTCAAATCTAGTTTCTAGCAACTTAGTATCGAGTCAAATTGTAAAAGTCTTGTATAGGATACAATTATTCTAGTTGTAATAGAACTAGAATAGAAGAATATCGAAGAATGCAGAAGGAATCAGCATAATCAAAGAATGCTGAAAGAATCAACATATACAAAGATTGCTGAAGACACTAGTAAAAGCTTCGCAGACATAGAAAAATGTTGGACAGAATGCTATAGAAATGAAGCAAACATGTTGCTGAATCTTAGCAAGACTGCTGAGATATCAGCAGACTACCAACTGCCAGCAAACGCACAACAACAATCAACACAAAACAACAATCAACACACAATACAAAGTCGTGAATCAGAAGGATCCAAATCATAAGGAAACCCGACGAATCAGAGTGAGGGATAATCTACAGGCACAAGGCAGGTTTCCAGATTTAAACTGAAAGATTCATTCTGACAAAGACGACCAAGATAAGGAGATCGCCAATCAAAGAAGAAGGAGACCTGAAGAGTCTCTTTGCTTCGCAGAAAAAGATGGACGAAGATTGGCGAGCAGACACTCTGTGTCTAACGTATAAGATTCAAACAACCGTTTGAATCTTCACGTATAAATAGGTGTTATCAATGGGAGATTGAGAGGTTCGCGAAAATTCTACAACAGAGAAACTAGAAGAGATCTTAATACTCTCAATCCCACGCAAACTCGCATCCGAGCTTATACTTGATTGAAGCATTACATAAGCTTACATATTCAAAGCTTGAGACCTTTGAAGTTTCTTCTTAGGTTATCATTGCGAAGAATCTAGCAGTCACCTTGTCCTACAAGCATGATTATCACGGTCTACTGCCAAACACAGAAATGTTTTGGGAAGAACTATAAACCTCACAAGGACGACGTCCGAGGAGAAGGGAGGTTTGTCCTCACTCTAAAGAGTGTCGAAGTGAAGATTAAAGACCGAGGTGCTTAAAGGTGCGCTGACCAGACGGAGGAGCTGCTCAATGTTAGAGATCAAGCCTGACCTTGTAATCAATCAATCGTGAATTTTCAGTCAGGAGGACTTAAGAGTGGACGTAGAACAATTGTTCAAACAACTATCAATCCCGTTTCCATTTACTGCTTTCATGTCATTACGATTTGCTTACTTTGAAAATCAATACACCAAGTGTTGAAGAATAATCTGCAATAAACCTAACGAATACTTGAGCTTAAACACATTTGATAAACACTTGCTAAGTCATGACATTAGCAAGATAAGTGCAAGATATTGTTAAAACTTTTGCGGCATATATAGATACTCTGATCGAGGACCAACAATGGTATCAGAGCGGTTGGTCTATACATACTAGCTGCTTCTGAGTCACTTAGGACTAGATCCATTTTTCCTTGCATATTTATTGTGTTTTTGTGTTTAGCTCAGGATATGGATTATGGAGAAGAATGCAAAGTTGGGAAAGTTCACTCCGAAAACCTACTCAACCTTGAAAAAGTGGTTGCTGATCACGTTGATGAATATACATCCTAAGATGAAGCAAGGGATCGAGCAGGGACCAATCAAGATTTAAAAGGTGAAGACTCGAATCGGGGAGGATGTTCAAGGTCCAAATGAGATGGTGGACAAGCTGTATGCAGAGTGGACTCAGGAAGATATTTGATCTTAAACTCTCTATCAGGACCTCTGATGGCTAAAGTCTTGGAGTACAAGAATGCTAAAGTAATGTGGGACTTTCTTGGCACCTTGAGCAAAGAGACGGATCAAATGAAGAGGAAAAAGTTACAACAGTGCGTAGACATATACAAGTCGTTCCAGATGCTTCCTGGAGAAACAATCAAAGACATGGGAGCTAGATTCAATTCCATTGTTGTAGAATTGAAGAAGTTGGGAAGGAGGCATGAACTTTCTGACATGAACTCAAAGATCCTCTCTAAAATGTAAAGGAAGATTGGTTTGCCAAAGTGACAAGCCTAAAGGAGAAATATCTATCAACCATGAGCACAAAAGATGTGTTCGCCCAGCTTCAGGCACATGAATGGGACATCATGCGAATCAACAAGAGTGAAGTTGTACGAGCTGCAGTATCCATTGAAGATCATCCTGAGGATGTAGCATTCTTTGTGAAGAGAGACGTACAGAAGTAAAAAACCAAGAAGCCATTCCACTCAGATTGTCCTGGTCAATCCAGCCCAGCAAAGGAGATCACATCAACCAGTGGATCTAAACCCAAAAAAACGGAATGCTCAGTCAGCGAGCTAGAGGAGCAAATGAACAGATTACAGAAGCAGCTGCTGAAAGCTAAAGGCAAAAAGGAAGAACCTCAGCAAAGTCAACCAGCAGTCATCCTGACAGCCAAGAAGATGCCGAGAACGTGCTATGAATGCCACTCTCCCGACCATGTAAAGTTTGAATGTCCTCGAGTAGATCCAGATGAAAGGGAGAGACTGAGAAAGCTTTTGAGAAGCGTGCATCAAAAGTCGTCGCTAAAGCCCTGTTGAACAGAATAGAAATATCAGACATCTCAGATTACAATGATGAAAGTTACTCCTCAGAAGATGCAGAGATGTCCTCATGGTATTCATAGCAAACATAAATGAAGATGCAGAAGAAAATGAAGAGTTTCTTCTAAAAGAACTTTGAACGTTTCATGCATTAAAAGATGTTTTGATAAAAGAAAATTCATCGCTGAAATCTCAGCATTCTATCTTGACCAGTGAGATTGAAAAATCTAGATCAGCGGACGAAGAACTCTAAAACTCAAAATTGAATTCTCTTCTCTAAATAAAAATTTTGATTGTTTAAAACAAGAGAATGAAGTTTTGAAAACAAAAACTCCTTGCAAACTCCTTGTCAATGTAGATTTTCTAAAAGCACGAGAGATTTAGATGAGAGCTTAAGTGTTGAAAGGAGCACGAATAACCATTCTGGAATTAGTTTTGAAAAAGGAGAATCCAACAATGCTGATCCTGGTTGACCAAAGAAAATTATCTTTGTCCTAACAACCGGGAAGGTTCAACAAACTGCTAGGAAAGACAAAGGGGACAATGCTAGATCAACAACAGTTGCTCAGTATAGACTAAAATGTATATCTGCTGAAAGGAACTAGCAAAGTCAAAGTAAGTAACCCAACAAACTGTTCCATCTGCTAGGAAGGTTCATACAAAACCTAGCAAGGCTAAACAATCTGCTGAGATTGCTAGGAAGCCAACATACACACCAAGTAGGAGGATCACCTACTTGAGGCCAGAGTTTAAACTATTGCATTTTCAAAAGACTGTGAAGGCTCAACGCACCATTACATATTTCCATGCTAATTCAATGTATTACTCCAATAGGAAGAGAAGGGTAGTGAAACGTGATGACTAGAAAAATGTCAAAATCACGAAAGTCTGGATTCTTAAGGGGATAATCTAGAGAACTAATCCTGCAGGTGCCGCAGTTGATTGGGTACCTAAAAGTTAATTTCTTTATTTTGCAGGAACAGGGTCCAGCAAAAAAGAACCTCGAAGCAATTAAAAGAATGGATCCTAGACAGCGGATGCTCAGGTCACATGACGGGAGATGAAGATATGTTCACTGACCTCCAGAAAGTCAAAGGACCGTTAGTCTCCTTCGGTGACAACTCAAAGGCTAGAGTAATCGGAAGAGGGTGCATTGAGCAAGATGGAATGCACATCATCAATGTGTCACATGTCGATAGCCTCATGCACAATCTACTGAGCATCAGTCAGCTAAGTGAAAGTGGATATATTATTTCCTTCTTTGATACAGGTTGCGAGATTGCTGACAAGACCACTGGAGACGTAAAGCTTAGAGGAATCAGGAAAGGAGGATTCTACGTTCTGGATTGGGAAAGTGGTCAGCAAGCCTCATGCTTCATCGCATTCAACAAAGAAGAAACCAACTGGCTGTGGTACAAAAGGCTAACACACTTAAACTTTAAAACTATCAATTATATAGAGAGAAATAAAATTGTTACAGGACTGCCCAAAGAGACCTTCAAGAAGGAAGGAGTATGCAGAGCTTGCCAACAATGAAAACAAGCCAAGACATCCTTCAAATCCAATCCAGAAAAGGCCACATCAAACAGAATCATTGAGCTGCTGCACAAGGATTTATTTAGCCCTGTGACTCCACCTACTGTAGGTAACAAACATTATACATTAGTTGTTATTGATGACTATTCCAGGCATACGTGGGTGAGACTGCTCAAGAGGAAAGATGAAGTCAAGATAGTTCTACCGGAGCTGATACTTCGAGTGAAAAATGACAAATGGTGAAGAGAATAAGGTCCGATAGTGGTACAAAATTTTGTAATGGAGCAATAATGGACTTCTGCGCCGACGCTGGGATAGGACATGAATGGTCCACTGCAAGAAACCTCAGCAAAACGACTTGGCAGAATGGAGGAATAGGATTCTAAAGGAGGTCGTGCGAACAATGCTTGCCAATACAGATCTAGGACAGAGATATTGTGGAGAAGCCATAATGAATGCACGCTACATGCAGAATTGAAGTAGCTTGAATCTCCGATTCAACAAGAATCCCTACAAAATCTATCATGGTCGTAAGCCTTCCTTAGCTCATCTTCGTGCTTTCGGTTCACCATGTTATATCCATAATAATGGGAAGTTAAAGTTAAGTACTTTATCCCCCAAAGTAGATGAAGGGGTGTTCTTAGGATACGGACATCCTTCTCAAAAGGGTTATAGAGTGCTTAACAAGACCACCAAGCTTGTGGAAATACTTTGCAATTTTTTTTTATGAAGCTACTTTAGTGCGCATGACTATGAGAGATCAGAAAGATGTGATTAATGAAACCAATAATGTCAATGGAAAATTGGGCTCGAATACTTTCGAAGTTGAACTGATTGCTCCGACTAAGTTGATGAGTGAATCTTCATCTATGCTGGAGACCTCGACTGATCAACAAACAACCGAGATGGTCGGTGATGCAACTAGTAATGCTGAGGCCACTCTAAATCTTCTCAATGAGCTCATGTGTCAAGTGGGAACTCAAGAAGGAGAAAACACCCAACAAATCGAAGACATTGCTGAGAATTCCAAAAATCGCGTGAGGATTACTCAAGATAACACTGCTGAAAAGGACCAGGAGCGGACTGTTAACGGAAGGTGTATTACTCCAGCTAATACATATCTAGCAGACCATTCATCAGCAGACAACCATTCTATAGATGACAACCCAACAAGTGTAGCTGAAAGCCTAAAATACCTACAACTTGTTGACGTGCTTGTTTGACAAAGCCAAATTCGAGCATCCAACAGTCAAACCATTCCAGTCACGGAGTTGCAAAGACCAAAGTGGCTTCTGAGAGATCATCCTTTAGAAGCAATATTAGGAGATCTTGCCGATCCAATTCGAACCACACAACGCAATGCTAGCCTACTATATATCTCAGGAGGAGCGGACCAAAGTTGCTGACGCACTCAAATCCACCGATTGGATCAACGCAATGCAAGAAGAATTGTCAAAATTCACGCAAAATCACGTATGGGATCTTGTAACACATCAGTGATAGGCACCAAATAGGTATTCAAGAACAAGTGTGATAAAAAAGGACTTGTTGTGTGCAATAAAGCAAGGCCTGTAGCTAAAGGATATGAGCATTGTGAAGGAATTCACTTCGAAGAAACTTTTGCTCCAGTAGCTCAACTGGAAGCAATCAGGTTATTCCTTGCATATGCTGCTCATCATGGTTTCACTATATTTCAGATGGACGTTAAGAGTGCGTTCATTAATGGTGAATTAAATGAGTAAGTCTACGTGGAGCAACCTCCAGGATTTGAACGTGGAAATAAGGTGTACATGTTGAGGAAAGCTCTTTACGGTTTGAAGCAAGCCCCAAGAGCTTGGTACGAGATGCTATCACAGTTTCTGCTGAAGAATGGATTCAGGAAGGGGAAGATCGATCGGACACTCTTCTTGATCAAGGATGTTGAAGTCATACTGCTCGTCCAAATCTATGTGGGTGACATTATATTGGTATCTAAGAGTCTAGCCCTGTGTGAAAAATTTGCCCAGCTTCTACAGACTAACTTTCAGATGAGCATTATGGGGAAGATTTCATACTTCTTAGGTCTACAAGTTCAGCAATCCAGCGATGGGATCTTCATTCACCAGAAGAAGTACACAAAGGATCTCATCAGCAAATTCTATCCAGAGAAGGCAAAGACATTACAGATTCCCATGAGCACAACATGTTAAATATTGATAGACGAAGAAGGCGAATTCATGGATCTAACCACATATAGAGGTATTATTGGTTCTTTATTACACCTAACGGCCAACAAGTCATATATTTCGTATGATGTAGGCGTATGTGCTAGATATTAAGCGAATCTGAAGAAATCACACATGGAGTACGTGCGAAGTTGTTAGATATTTGAAAGGGACAGAGTCTTTAGGAATTTGGTATCCAAGAGCAGACGATCTCACACTCGTTGGATATTCAGACTCTAACTTCGGAGGATGCCAAATCGATCGGAAAAATGTGAGTGGGACATGCCAATTCCTTGGACACAAGCTGATAAGCTAGTTCAGCAAGAAGCATCACTCTGTAGAACCGTCCATAACAGATGCTGAATAC
The DNA here is from genome assembly GCA_026898455.1 of Plectranthus barbatus. Taxonomy (NCBI): domain Eukaryota; kingdom Viridiplantae; phylum Streptophyta; class Magnoliopsida; order Lamiales; family Lamiaceae; genus Plectranthus; species Plectranthus barbatus. The sequence goes on from JAPKLW010000212.1 coordinate 726,935, forward strand.
GTGGCTGCTGCAAATTGTTGTACACAGTTTCTGTGGGTCAAGCAACAATTTCATGATTATGAAGTCAGCACTAGATGTGTTCCAATATACTGCGACAATAATAGTGCAATGTGCATCACGAAGAATCCAGTGCATCATTCAAGGACGAAGCGCATTGACATCAGACATCACTTCATCCGAGACCACATTGAAAAGAAGGATTTTTCCGTGGATTATATCACAACAAATGATCAGCTGGCAGACATATTCACCAAACCTCTAGCGGAAAGCAAATTTAAGGAGCTTTGTCTTAAGCTTGGTCTATTAGAATTAGACGAGGTTGTGGAAGAATGATTCCGAGATCTCATTATGTCTTTGGATTTCTTGGATTTCTGGAGATGATGCGGAATAGAGTGTGTCCAAGCTCACACTCTCTAGTAAATTGTGGAGATTTATAGTCGGATTGGTGAGTCGCAGCTCTCAGCAGATTCGATAACTAGTTACTGAAGGTTATTTTTCAGCAGACATGATAAGCGATTGCTGAGTCCCAGCTCTCAGCACATGGAGAAGACTACTGAATCAATCTTGGGAAATTGATCAGATAAAGGGAATTAAAATTGGGATATCTCAACCGACGAAATAGTCTAAAACTACATTAATAGAGAGAATTAATGTGGTTACGGTCAATATTCACTATCGTTTCTGAAGATTTCACTCAAGGCTTGAGACAATTTAGTTCTAAAGATGGCGTCTCGAACGGCTACGTGTAAAGTATTACCGAAACCATTGGTTCCTAAGGCAGACGATTTGATTGATCAAGAAATTCTCAAGGACAGGTATGCCTATTTAAAGGGAGGTTTCTTTCACATAGGAAATCATAGCCAATCCTCTGAAAATCAAACCCGCTTCATGCCTTCAATCCCCTCCGATTAAACCCTGTTGCTCAGGAAAAATTCGATGACATCCTTTACCATCTCACCAAAATACCATCAAGAAGGCTTCGAGCAACGTGACTTGGAAGTCTCCAAATTGAGAGGAAGAGTAGTATCTTTATGGAGATCATATCTAAGACAATTCTCTCAATTCTCGGGTCACCTTTGATAATGGGATTTTTTATATTAGAACTGAACGGAGATAGGCGGTCCTTTCTGTCAAACCATGACAGTTTTATAATTGGAGAGATATAAGCTTGTCAGGTGGGTCGGAAGATGGATATTCCTTAGTCAAAAGGAATGGGAAACTCCTCTGGATGTTGGTGGAACAAAGCATCCACAGGACCCATTCAGTTTCTTCCTATCTTTTCTTTAAGGATTTTATGCAGAAATCGTGGAGAAGAAAAAGAGAGGGAGGATAGACTTGCAGATGGAGTAGATGCAACACGAATCATCTACTCGGCATCTAGGGCCAAAGGGAAAGCTTGCGAGTGGTGCAAATGTTACTCACCATACTCAAAGTATAGACATCTGTATGGCACTAGGAGCTAGAAGATTTCTGCGGACAAGAGCACAAGTCTGCTAGACTCGGACATCCTATCCGACTATATATGTTGGACGTCCGCAGATTGTAAGAAGGATGTTGCTGAATAAATGTCTACATACAAGTTCAAGAAGGTAGAAGACGAACTTGCAAACAAACATTTCGCAGCATCTAGGCATTGCTGCGTGTTGGTCCCTGATCAGAGTCGTAATAAGTAGCCGAAAGCTACTTAGCAAATGCAGCGGAATATATAAAGTAACTTGCACTTAGTTTCTTTTCCAAAAACTTAGCTCAAGGTAGGTGTTAGATTGTTTCAGAGATATACTCTAGCAATTTGAGGTTTCTAGGTTTTAAATCAAATAGTAGTAACAATAAAACAGTATGAACAAAAGGTTTATAGTGGTTCGATCCTTAAAGATCTACGTCCACTCCTCATTTGAACACTGAGGATTTCACTAAAAAGATATGTTCAAGTACAAGGATTCGCCTATCTCCTGTAGCACGTGGTGAGCTTTCAAGCCAGCCACTATAAAGCTATCCCCCGTTACTTGGATCTTCTCGATCGGTAGCAGCGGCTAAGTCAAGGGCACACCTTCGTAAAACTTGCCTCTTCTGCAATAGAAGCTTTAAAGTTCCTTCCAAACTTTTGGGGGGTTGGCTACAGCCCGTCGGAGGTAATCTCTTTTCAGAGATGTGACTGCTGGATGCTTCCTAGGATGGAAGTTATCCCAATGATTAGATTCTTGAGCAAAGTCAAGAAATCTCTTCAATGTAGTGTCAAATATTCAATGAGGGGGACACTATAGTTGTTGAGAGCTTTGAATTCTTCTCTTTAAGGAGCTCTCAACTGACTACTCTCTTTTTCTTTGTTCGCTTTGTAAAATGTTCTTTTTCACTAAGTGTCTTTGCGAGTGTGAGTTGTAGTAGTCGTGAGGGGGTTCACTCTTGTTTGGACTTCTCTTTTACATCCGGAGATTCAAACTTTGAATCTCCAGACCTGTTAGACAGAATGGTCCTCCTTGTCCAAAAGAGCTACTTGCTTTTTCGTCATTTCCAGCGTGTACAGTGTCTTTTTACCTACTTCGAGAAGGCTATACGTCCTTTGGTTGTACCTTCTGTCAGAACGGCAGTTTAAGCAAGTATTTGTTGAGTATCTCCTTGCTTAGCATTCTATCGGAGAATGCTGGGAATACTCTGCTAAGACTTTTGATTGCTGAGCTCTTCTAGCAATCTGCTAAGTACTAACGAATGCTGACTCCTTCAGCATTCTGCTATCACTTGATATCTTGTTTCCTGATTGCTATAGCTTCTAGCAATCTCCTGAGTAAATAGTGAATGCTAACTCCTTTAGCATTCTGCTAGATCTTTACTGCTGACAACTGAACAAATACTCCTAGCAGTCTCTTCATTCAGCATATGATTGCTAGCACTTTAGCAATCATTCTTCTTAGCACTCTGTCTGCTATCTCCTTAGCAACCACTTCTGTTTGCTGACTTCTCTAGCAATCGGCTTGACTGCTGAGAACGTTCTTAGCATCCAGAATTCCGAAGTCTTCGTTTCAATTGCTGAATCCTCAGCAATCTTCCGCAAGCACTTCTAATCTATTACAACTCGAAATATTTCCTAAACAGGACTTTACACAAAGTTGCTAGACTATCTAGAATTCAGCAATGATCTACCAAACTAGTTAAGCTTTGATTCAAAAAAACTTTTACAATTTGATCCTAAAGGGAGATTTACAATATAAATCAAGGAATATTTTCCTAACACTGCGCAAGTGGGGAGACTTGCAGCAATGAGCTCGAGGAGGAGACCAAGAAGGAGAAAATCTAGCAAAAGCGTTATTTGAAGAATTTTGAAGAAGAATTGATCATTGTAACTTGTAGTCTTATACTTTGCGAAGTGTAACTCTTATAAATCAATGATATCAATAAAACAATATGCTCATTTTAATGACAATACTCCATTGTCTCAAAATAATAACTGCCTAAACAAAATGCTAGAGCATTACACTCCTTGTGTAAATAGAATCCTATCTAAAATTCCAATGATTTTCCTTTGTGAAAAATTCGAAGATATACAGGAAAATCAGAAGATAGGAATTTAAAAAATGTCTCTCCCAAAACTAAGCCGGAAGCAGAGTGCTTGATGGTTAAAATGATAAATTGTTATCAAGCAAAAACTCTCTGCTGACTGCTTTGTCCAAGCTCTCAGCATATTCCCGACGATTACTAAGTCCGAGCTCTCAGTAAAGGCTCTTTGAACTTTAAAGATTTAAGGAGTAAGGAAGAGTCTAAAATTACTGCTGAATCCTAGCTTTCAGCAGGTATTCAGTGATTGCTCAACAATATGATATTGTTTGCTATATTCGGCTTAGCAGACAAAACCAGAAAGAAGGTTACTAAGTCCAAGTTCTCAGTGAGAGACTCTTTGAACTTTAGAAGATCAAAATGTTTAAGAGTCTGATTCGTCTACAGAGTCCAAGTTCTCAGTAGAACCCTGAAGACTGCTGAGTCCAAGCTCTCAGCAGATACCCGTCGATGACTAATTATAAAATCTTAGCATATTCAAGAATGCCTCTTGAGTCCAAGCTCTCAACAGATGATTATTACCTACGGAATATCAAGACCTTAGGAGAAATTGAGTTAAATGCTGAGTCCAAGCTCTCAGCAGATATCAAAGGTCTACGGAATACCAAGATACTAGCAGAATCTTAATTCGATGCTCAGTCCAAGCTCTCAGCACATTCCTATTATCTATGGTATTATGAAATATTCGAGGTTTCAAAGATTGACTGCTGAGGCCAAGCTCTTAGCATATGCCAATTGATTGCTAAATTTGAATCTCCAAGCAAAATGCTTTTATACATGTTGAATTTGGCCCAGCTGGCAAAAGAGAGATAATCTCTCTAGAGGCGGGATTACAGCACTGGGCGGCGACAAATAAGCAGAAGCCACGTCAGCCACGCACAACTTTCCCTCATCGTGGGACGTAAGGCGAACTATCATAAACTGCCCAACTGTTGATCCAACAAGATCAGAAGAGAGATCCAACCGCTCACACATAGCTGATTGCTCCCAATCGTATATAGGAACATGGTTTGGGATTTGTAAACCCTATTACTCCATATACTTCTGATTTTGAATTTTTCTTCAACTCTATATCTCCTTGAGTTCAGAAAAATCATCAATGGCGGAATCATCAAACCGTTCTAATCCCCCTACCAAATTATCCGGAAGGCCATGCATTCCTGGAGAACCCGAACAATTTCAGTTGATGTTCATTGGTGTGTTAAAAAAGGAACAGATTGAGGAATCAATCCCTTATTTTCGTATGATGGCCACTGCTCACGAAAAAGCACCAGGCGAACTCACCATTGAACAAAGAAAGGCGACTCAAGTACGAAAGTACAAGATACTCTACGAGCTATTGTTCAGAAATCACTACTGCGATAGACTCATCAGCAAACTAAATCGAGAAAGCCTTCTGAAGTACTTTTTTTGCGGAACCCCTAAACTTTCAGCCTCAAATAATTGTAGAATTCTTTGCCCGAGCCGTGATTGATAAGAGTGAGAAATTCATCACCACAAGTGTTTTAGGGCACGAAAATAATCATAAGTCCAGAGGTGTTAGCAGAGAAGTATGGTCTAAGAGCGGATGGAGAAGACATTTCCACCTACAAAGTAAACGACGATGAAGAGATGGAGAAGCGATGGCGCAGGTGAAAGAAAGACACTTTTATGGAACCATTGAAGGTGGCCGCACAGTTAAGATCACTGGAAGACCCCATGAAGAGCTTAGCGCAAATAGTGATAAGGATGCTAGTATGAAAAGTTATCTCTCTATTCGAATTGAGTGCGAAAATTTTTGCTGTGATGATGGCTATTAATGATCAAGCCTGTGGGAATTGGGCGAAGTTCATCTACACCAAGTGGTTGGCGCACATCTACAAAAACAAGAATATCAAGACAAAGCATACGTTCACCAGGACGTGGGTTTTGGACTCAAGATAAGTCACTTTCTTGAGGGCATAATACCCAAGGGGAAACACTGCCATTGAGAAGATGTGATACCCACTGACTAAGTGCTGCCTACCAAGAAACAAAAATCTACGAAGGACTTCAGGGAGCCACTAGTTCCGAAAGGAAAAGGCAGTGTCGACCCCAACAAGAAAGTCTCTGATGAGGAAGAGCCTTACCAAGGAAAAGCTATTATGCATACGGTTATTCCACTGACTGAGGAGGAAATTGAAGCGGAAAAGAACGCAAGTAGAACAGGATGCTCTGTTCAAATAGTTTGAAAGACTACAACAGATCACACAGCTGGAACCCCCAATGCACCTGTAGTGAAGAAAAAATGCACGGAGAAGAGGCCCCAACAGAGGAAGAGAAGGCCAGCAGATGATGAAGAAAAGACAAATAAAAGATGAAAGAATGATCTCTTTCAAGGATCGACTATTCAGGTAACTTTCCCCGTAGTAGATACATCACTACCAATTCCTGATGTTATCGAGGATGCCGACGAAGTGCCTGTCGAGTCAGCTTCCAAAGAAACAAAGAGGAAGCTAGAGTTCTTTGCAAAAGAGAAGGAAGCATGGAAGAAGAGGCGTCGGAGAAGGACTTGAAGAAGGTAAGGGCGCAGAAGGAATTTGATAAGGAAATGCTGAAGATGACTCTTGAGCAAAGGGATGTTCGATATGAGAAAGTAAAAGCTGCCTATGAAGAGCGCAATGCCAAGGTCAAGGGTGGTGATCAACCTAGATGCATCACAAAGAAGGATGTTGAGAAGGCACAAATCGCAAAAGGCAAAACTAAGGTCAGTGATGCCAAATAAAGGATTGTAAATCCAAAAACCCAGTCAGATGCAGAATTGGAAAAAATGCAAAGGAAAGGAGCATTCAGGGATTTACAAGATGTGATGCCAAGAAGATCCGGCGAATCGATGATGCAGCAGACTGCAGCGCAAGGAGAAAGGAGTTATGCTACTATGACTCTTCAGCCCATCACTGCGCAAGGGGGAAGTGATGGTGCTGATGTCAATGCTAAAATTTTTGTTAGATAGGCAGCTACAACAGGAGGTAGCAGTGTTGTGAAAGGAAGTGTGGAACAGATTGTTGTGCAAGGTGATAGCAGTTCTATTATTAAGAAAGGGATTATGGATGAACAACTGGCCGTGCAAGGAGTAAGCCAAGTTGTCACCATTCTAGCAAAAAGAGATTTGTTGCAGGAGGATAGCCAAACCCCTACTGACAGAATGCTGACCTTGAGATGATAATCAATGAAGGTACAACAATTGCCGAGGTATTTGAACAGACAGTTGGCCAGCAACCTAAATCAACAGCTGAAAGGGACGCTGCTGTAAAGGAAGTTGCTGAGAAAGAAGCCATGGAGAACGAAGCCACTACCTCGTCTGATGCTGAGATCCGAGCGAGATTGTAGGTCAACCTCAGTGCAAGCGTGAGAGTACACAATGAGCAGTGTCTACGTGCTCTGGGATGGATCCAGCTACCATTCCGGAATGGAGACTCGGAGTAGAAACTCTCATTGAGTTGAACAAGACCATTGAAATGATGTGGCAGAGGCGTATTCTGATTCCCACCTCCCCCAAAATCTCGAGTATTTCATTCAGTGATATTCCAAGTGATGATGAAGTGGAGATGATAGGAAGAGCAGAAGCTGCCCAGGGGATCTTGATGCTTGCTGAAGGTAACTCCGTTTTAAGAGCAGAGATGTTGAGAGTACCGATGGAAAGACACCCTGATAGGAGGTTTAAGGTGAAGAGAATTGCAAAATGGTGCCCTCCAATCACTGTGAAGGATGATAAGAATGATGACCTCATCTCGTGGGCAAAAGACATTTGTGTGTTCGCAGAAGCCCAAGTTGCTGATGGACTTGAGACCACCTATGCCGTTGAATTCTTAGAAGGGTCTTTCGATCTTGAATGGTTAAAGGCAGAGTTCCAGAGGTGAAGATTCTTCGACTATGCCACCCACAAACTACACTATGAAGACCGTGCAATCATGATGGCATGGATGGGTCTGAACTATTTGGAGGAGTGTAGAAGAATGGGCGGATGATCGGATGGATGAAACATCCAAAAGGAAGTACACCGAGAAACAAGTAGCTGCCAGGCTGCAGAAGATCAAGGCTGATGGAGCAATCACAGAAGATCGTTCTTTACCAGCCTTTGAGTACGACATTGCTGACTCACTCCTGTTCACCCAGAATTTTAAATCACTAGAAGCAAGAAGATAGATGGCTACAACTGTTGAATTGCAAGCAAGACTAGCAGAAGAAGAAGTCGCACGGAAGAAAGTAGAGGATCACCGGAAAATGACGGAGTTTAAGGAGAGGATACTCACTAAGATGGCCAATATCCCGTTTCGGGTAGATAGTTTTAAGTCTCCCTCTCCTGTCACTGCTGAAGAAGAACATGATCAGAAGAATGAAACCATTACAGCAGAAGATGTTGATCCGACTGCTGCTCCATCTCAGGCGCTGACAACCACTGCTGACATCCCTACCACCTCCAATTAAATGGTGATATCGATGGAGCCCCTGGTCATGACAATTGAGCCATTGAGCTCCAGTACATATAACAGGGTCCTCCTGAGATTCATTCATGCCATGGTAGAAAGGAGCATTGGAGAGAAGGTTGTGCCGATTGTGCGAGCTGAAGTGCAAACCCAAGTGGTCGAGGAAAAAAAGGAGATTCACCAGACTTTGCAGGACAACTTTGAGACCTTCTCCACCGACCTTTTGGTTGCGATCAAAGAGGGGGAAGAGAAGAGATTGGAAGAAGAAGCCAAACGGTGGAAAGAAGAAGAAGAGAGACTCGAACGCCTCGAAGCACGTAGAAAACTGGAAGAAGAATTAAGAAGATAACAAGAAGAAGAAGAGAAGGAGGAACAAAGGAAGAAAGAAGAAAGGGAGAGAACCAGAAGAGAAGATAGAGAAGTTTTCGTTGATAGCTTCATGAAGGTCACAACCAAGACCCTCAGAAATCTGAAGAAACCCACTGGCTCCTATAGTGCCAAAGATTCTTATTCGGGCTCCTCAACAACCAAAAGTAATCTTCCAAATCTCACAAGTCTTCCGGTAAAACCTTTTTGTTTTTCAATTTGGGTAGATGTTTCTTGTACCTTACTGCGAAATTCATAATGGAAACTAACCCAGGGTGAAAACAACACCTCATTCTCCAACGCTGAATTGATTGCCATTGTTGAATCAACAAAACTGCTTGGATTGTTGGATGTGTGTGATATGTTCCTACATGTTGCTCTATATTTGTGTGTGAACGTGCTATATGCTTATCTGATTAATGATTTGAAAGCGAATTACCTTAAACAATTTTTTTAATCGAAAAATACCCTTGATATTTTGAGGGAGAATATTTAGGAATCATACTGAGCCTAAGGGAGTTAACATGCTGAGAATAGAATTGATAGGAATATTTTGTAATCTCACTAACCAGCTTTCCCGTGATCAGTTAGTTAGAATTGAGGCTTCGCTCGCACCAAAAAAGGGGAAACTGTTAGGAATATTGTTAGAAATATTATTACCCCTTGGTCTCAATTGTATGAATTTTGGTTTTGGTGCATCAAAGCTTAGTCAAATCTAGTTTCTAGCAACTTAGTATCGAGACAAATTGTAAAAATCCTGTATCGGATAAACTTAATCAAGTTGTAATAGAACTAGAATAGAAGATCAAAGAATGCTGAGGGAATCTGCATAATCGAAGAATGTTGAAAGAATCAACATATCTGATGATTGCGAAAGACGCTAGTAAAAGATTAGCAAACACAAAGGAATGCTAGACACGGCTAAAAGAATGCTGAAGAAATGAAGCAACCAAGTTGCCGAATTTCAGCAAGACTGTTGAGATATCAGCAGACTATCAACTGCCAGAAACACACAACAACAATCAACACACAATACAAAGTCGTGAATCAGAAGGATCCAAATCACAAGGAAACCCGACAAATCAGAGTAAAGGATAATCAATAGACACAAGGAAGGTTTCCATATTCAGACTGAAAGATCCGTTCAGACAAAGACGGCCAAGATAAGGAGATTTCCAATCAGAGAGCAAGGAGACCTGAAGAGTCTCTATGCTTCGCAGAAAAAGAAGGACGGGGATTGGTGAGCAAATACTCTGTGTCTAACGGATAAGATAGAAACAATTTTTTGAATCGTCACCTATAAATAGGTGTTATCAATGGGAGATTGAGTGGTTCGCGAAAATTCTACAACAGAGAAACTAGAAGAGATCTTAATACTCTCAATCCTACGCGAACTCGCATTCGAGCTTATACTTGATTGAAGCTTTACATAAGCTTACATATCAAAGCTTGAGACCTTTGAAGTTTCTTCTTGGGTTATCATTAGGATTCTTTCGATCCTAGAATTAATGTAAAAGTTACCTTGCCCTGCAAGCGTGATTATCACGGGCTATTGCCAAACACGGAAAGGTTCTAGGAAGAACTATAAAACTCCAAAGGTCAACGTCTGAGGAGAAGGGTGGTTTGTCCTCACTCTAAGGGGTGTCAAAGTGAAGATTGAAGACCGAGGTGCTTGAAGGTGCGCGCTGTCCAGACGGAGGAGCTACTCAACGTTATAGATCAAGCCTGACCTTGTAATCAATAAATAGTTAATTTTCAGTCAGCAGGACAGAAGAGTGGACATAGAACAATTGTTCGAACTACTATAAATCCCATGTCCATTTACTGCTTTTATTTTGTTACGATTAGCTGACTTTGAAACTTAGCACACCAAGTGTTGAAGTATAATCTTCAATAAATCTAACAAATACTCGAGCTTAAACACATTTGATAAACACTTGATAAGTCATGACCGTAGCAAGATAAGTGCTAGATATTGTTAAAACTTCCGCTGCATATATAGATTCTCTAATCGGGGACCAATAGATATGAACTGCGAAGAAAACAAATTATTTCTTTTCTCTCTTAGAAAATAATGTGTGTTTCACCTCTAATATATAGAGGGGAATCTTAAATATTATCTAATAAGATTTGGGCCTTATTTATTTCCATATCAATTCCATGAATTAATTATCAAATTATTAATATATTGCTAAATAGATATTACAATTAATATATTCTATACTGATCTTATTAGTATATTATTCTGGAAGACATATTAATCTAATTAATATATCTTGTACTAATGAAATTAGTATAAAATCTTAGTCCATATCTTTCAATCTCCCACTTAGATTATGATTTTTATTTTAAAAATCATTCACCATCTTTACACCCTTAAGCTGATCAATCCAACACTTATAATGTGACTAGACCTCCATTACCAACGATAATCAAATTAACACACAACTCCTAGATTACGTTGTATAGCAAACTTGATATATGGAGAACGTTTACGTGGACTTCGTAAACTTAACCTTTCGCGAAGTTTATATAACATCCCTTCATTCGCAAACCACTCAATTAATCCTAAGATTTGGCATGTGCTTATAGTCTAATTAATTTTTCTCATCTTTATGAGATGACTCATATTGATCATAATCAATTACTATAATTGGATATATCTCTTGCACTGGCCAGTGACTTAGCGGTCAAATAATATAGAGAATTTGAGTTTTCTTCTCGAAGTCTAGTCGAGCAATAAATCTCATCTTGGCTCAACTAACATTTTCATCCACATCATGATGTACACAACATAAGCTGTATCTACCCCTTTATTGGAGTGCAAGCATTGTACTTGGTCAAAGCACACCACTTTGTAAATAAAATGAGTATTGACCTCAGGTCTAAGGATCGTTATATACTCCACTTGCCAATAAACCATAGACACAAAAATTAACCAAATTATTTAGAGGTAGGGTATACCAATACTCTCTAAAGTATCTATGTGTCCATCACGAACATAAAATATTTTGTAGTCGTGAGTTCAACTACATTCTCTAAGAATGTGATACAGACCACATGCCAACCTATCACATATCATGAATATCCCACTCTTGATGATACTTGGTTAGGGCATTTTTTAAAAGTTATACTCTATCATTAATGTTTCACATCATTAACAACACTATTAACTCATGGGAACATCTATTTATGAATAATACAAACAAATAAATTATTATTTGTCGGTCCTTAAATATCAGAGTCGTCGTGATAACAACTTAACACGAATTGCAGCGGAAAAAAATAATCGTCACTTACACTTTTTGTCTTCCCTTTTAAATATTAGTTAGGCTCAGAAATGGGTTAAGTTTTTTCACAGTTATACACTAGCAATATGATTGCTAGGTTTCAAATCATGTGTGTAATAAAACAGTAAAAGAACACAATGTTTATAGTGGTTCGATCCAAGAAGATCTACGTCCACTCCTTAGCCGATATGCTAAGAATTCACTAAGTAAGTATACAGATTACAAGGATTCGCCTTTTACAGTTAAGTAGGCAGTGAGCTTTCGGCCTGGCTACTTGACAGCTATCCTCCGTTAATTTGAACACCTCAGATGTTGGCTCGGCTAGGTCAAGGGCACACCTTTGAAACTCTTGCCTTGCCTGATTTGGAAGATTTTATAGTCGCTTCCTGACTTTCCTTGAATGTGGCTGAGTGCCTGTCTGAGTCTAGACTTTTTCAGGTGTTCGACTGTTAGATTCTTTCTGAAAAGAAAGGAATCCCAATGATTAAGAACTCTTGAATACAATCAAGAATATCTTCAATGGAGTGTCAGTAAATCAATGAGCGACACTTCTGGTTGTTGAGAGCTTTTAATATTCTTTCACAAGGCTCTCAACTGACTACTTTTACTTTGATCACTTTGTCATAGGAATCTCTTGCTTGAGTGTTCGTGAATGTCTGAAGTGAGAAAAGCAGTAGTCATTCTCACTTTTTGGACCTGTCTTTTATAGATGGAGATTCAAATCTTGAATCTCCATATCCGTTAGACACAACGTCTCTTTTGTCTGAGAGTGATATGACTTGTTCAGATCCTTTTTGCATTGCAGTGTACCTTTCGAACTACTTTGGAAAGGCTCCTTCCCTTTTTTGTGTACTTTCTGTCAGACTAGTAGTGTGTCTCCAACATTGACTTTCTCGTCCGGCTAGTGCTTCTTAGCAATCTGCTACTGAATATTTGTCACGCTAAGAGTTCCTGCGAGGATTCCTTGACATCCGTTCTGCTAGCATTTTCTTTGGTTTGCTGACCGTTAGCAAATGCTAAAGCCTTAACATTCTGCTACCGCTTGTCTTCTCGCAAACACTTCCCTTCGATGTCTGCTGCTAGATCTTCTAGCACACTAAACTATTACAACTCAATAGATGATCTATACAAGACATTACATGATATGCTAGACTTATCTAGAATTCGGCAAATGATCGACCAAATGCTAAGGTTTGATTCAACAAAACCTTTTACACACAACTCCTAAGGGATATTTTAGGAACAATTTTCCAACAATTTCCCCCTTTTTGGTGCGATCAAAGCTTACTATCATTTGCTGAAGCTAAGAGGAAGAATGTCTGTGTTTACAAGAAAAATACTAAACTATTCTAGCAATCTAACACAGAGTTTATCCATCTTAGTTCAAGCAAAAAAAAAATGAAATTCCCCCTCAACAAGTGCTGGGAAATATTTCTCGATTAAATGCATAAGTAAATACTGCGGAGTTAATATGATAGGAATCCTTGCACCCAAATAAAATTAGCAGCCATATTCCTTTCAATTTCAATCCAATTGTTTTCAGATGTGTTGAATACACAAATAGTGTATTTCAACTAAGACACACGGTGAAAATCAGAGATTGACAATGAGAGATTGTTTCCGTCTGATCAATTTTTCATTCATATGATATATCAATTACAAGTACAATGAAAAATGATTAGACGGAGACAAACTGAGAGTTAGCAAAAAAAATATTACCAGAGGAATGGAGGAACTCAGGAGTCTGGAGCAGGTTTCTTCATCTGGTCAAATTCATCAAATTTGTTTGATGCTAGCTCCACGAATTTGTCTAAAAGCTCCTTAGCAGATGCACGTTCAGCAGCCTCTGTTTCCAGATCCTTGGCCAACGGCTCATTCTCCTCTTCGAGCATCTTGATTTTTGCTTCTGTTTCCTTCTATTTGAGCTCAACTTCTTTCCGTTTGAATTCTTCACGAATTCTCCTCGGTTCTTCTTTTGCAGCTTCAAGAATTCTCTTCTGTTCTTCTTTTGCAGCGGCTCTGGCTTCCTTCGCTTTCTTCCTCTCAACAGTTTCAGCAGCCCTTCTTTCTTCCCCCTCTTTGATTGCATCCAAAAGTCTGGAAGAAAAAGAGTTCACCTTGGAGTCTACTCGATGTTTATGCTCTGCTACGTCTGTCTTAATTTCTTGCACAGAATCCTTGACAGAGGAAATGTTGGACTCGATAGTGTCCACCCTGGCTATTACGGTATCGATATTGGATTTTACTACCGCAATTTCCTTTCGTATATCCGTGGCTTCAGTCACCATTCTCTCAGATATAGTAGACACATCACTTTGGACGACCATTTAAACAATGGAGTTTAGGTATGTTGGAAGATGGAGCGTGCTGATTGGAGTGGCGAGGAAGGATGAAGTGGTCGGTATGATGACTGCTTGACTCCTAGCAGTGGAAGTGGAATTTCCTCCATGACTACTTCTGTCCTTTCTGTGGTAGCAGCTTCGTCTTGACCAGAGGTCACTAGCAAATGTATTGCCTCCTCAATTCTTCTTTGAAATTTTGCTTCAGCAGCAGCGCTGATTAGCAGATGTATATCCTCTTCGATCTCTTTTTGAAATTCAGCTTCAGTAGCAGCGTTCTCAGCTTCTTCGAGTTTCTTCGCTTCTGCTATAGAGAATGCTAACATGTGGGCTTGCAATTCCTTCTCTCTGTCCTTATAGGTGACAATATCTAACGTTTGAAATTTGTACGCTACTGCTTCAGCCAACCGGGCTTGATGTAATAATTCTTTGAGCATGGGGAGGTCTGCAAGGTATTTTTTGTATTCAGCAGCACCTTCGGCTTGACGTTTAGAGAGTTGTATGTGTCCAACAGTTAAATTGTCGGGAGCAAAAGTTGATTTTGGCAGAGAACGAGGAGAGGACATTCTCCTATGAGCTTCAATTAATTGAAGTCTCTCGCTGACAGCCTTATCAGAGTATTTCTTTGTGCAAGGAAATTGATCCATCCATTCGTTTGCCCCAATTCCTCCTGCTTCCAGAATTTTAATCCTTTCCAAGCCATGATTATCTCTCTTTCTTCCACACCAAGTTCATGAGAGATGTAATCATACTTCTTCCATCGTCTGAACTCTTCTCCCAATATCTTTCCTTCAGGAGTATCTTCTAGCAATACTCCAGCAAATACTCCTTTTATTTCCTCCTCTATCATCAAGGACACAAATTCATCAATTTCCTGACCCACCGAATCAAAGTCAGGATTTGCTTTGCTTCTTATGAGTGATAATCGAAGTGGATCCATGCCTTTTGATGAAATCAACGTCAGAGTTTTAGCATCATATATGCATGTGGACTCTTTGTCAGTGATGACATCAGGAAGAGCTTCTGTGTGAGGTGCTTCATCAGGAATCACACCCTCACATCTAGCAGTTGATTCCTCGACAGTAATCTGTAGAGATCCTGTGTCATGCTCAGCAAGATGTGATTGGTAAATCTCATGTTCAGCTGATAAGCCACCCTCCATGTATTCAATCTGCTCAGTAGAACCTTCTCTAGCATGAATTCCCTCTTCCTCACATCCAGAAGGGCCTGCATCTGGATTTCCCAGAAGTCGTCTGAGTATTCCATGATGTTCTTCATCAGAGCTGTTTTCTAGGTCCACAATCGACTTTACTTCATTGAATCTGCCTTCGTGAATTGCCTTATAAAGCTCTTCATCTGACATAGCATCTTGTGAAGATATGATAGCTCCTTCATTGCTGATTGGGGTAATGGTAACAGAGATCCTTCCATCTACGATGCCTTTCCCTTTCTTGGCAGCTTGTTCTTCCATTAGTGCCTGTTGAGCGGCTTTCTTCTGAGCTTTAAATTCTTCAGCGGCTGACTTGACTCGTTCGTAATTCCTGTCTCTTCCTCCGAACGTCATTTCAGTAATGAATTTCATGTATTCTTTCTTCTCACGCTCTTTAAGTTCAGCCAAGCGCTGTCTCTTAGTTTTTCTTCCTCCCTGAGGACGCTCTTCTTTTGTTCTGGAAGATCTGGGAATGTATTCCGGATCACTTTCAGTAGGGTCCTCTGTTGTGTCTTTAGCAGACACCTTCTCTGCTGCAATGTCAGCAGCATCTTTAGCAGTGGCTTCAGCATCCTTCTTTTCTTCTTCTGCTTTTTCTAATTCTTCCTTATCGGAAAGTAGCTCCAACTTTCTCCTGGTCTTCTTCTTTGCTTTCGGTGCAGGGGAGGTGACTTTGGTTCTCTTCTTTGTCGGAATTGGTATAGCCATAACCCCAATCGTAGGTGGAAGCTGTTCGGCTTCCTTTGCAGTCATTATCTCATTGATTTGATCAATTGGTAAATTTCCCAATTTCTCAATCTCCTCGAGATTTTTGAAGCAGTGATCTGTCTCAGCGTTTGTCTTTAATAGAGCCAACTCTTCAGCAGACATGGGAATGGCAGACTGTAAGATTTGAGGAGCTAATGTAGAAGCATCAGGCTCTTCAGGAGATGTGGGTTTATCTTTGTCCACATTAGACTTCCCTGTCAACTTCCGAGGGTGTCGACTACTCACAGGCTTGGGCTCCTTCCGTGTTGCTGGGATGTAGTCTGTAGGAAGTAGACTTTCACCACGATCAACTCTCGTAATGGTGAATAACATCTCTAAGTATTTACTAATCTTCAACCCAAAATTCACATTCGATGAGAAAGTTCCATCTACTGCCATGTGATCATTCTTTCGAGCCTGTTCAGCCCATCGCTCGAAAAAGAATTCCGCCCAATTACCCTTAATGTTATCGACCAGCGCCATCATAACAGAGTACTTCTTGGCAGATAGTTCGGAGTACGAACCAGCATCACATTGAAGCATTTTGATTACTATCTCCGCTAGAAGTTTGTACTCATCAGACAGAGTATTGATTGGTGTAGCAACCTTAAAGGCAATCGCCTGTCCTTTCTTGGCTTTCAATTCCCCTGGTTTCTTCCAAAGATTCCACCGTCTCTCCATTTCGGCAAGGTCATTCATCTTGTATTGAGATATCTTGGGCCTATAATTTTGAAGACCTAACATTCTAGATAGTAAATCAACACTAACTTCCACAATATTTCCATAAATGCTAGTTTTGAAAGATTTTTTATCAGTGCTCATAACTGCCCTAGCATAGAATTTCGAAACCATATGAGGATGAAATCGAACAGGTTCAGCAGAGAGATATTTTACCAAAAGTTCGGAGTCAAGTAGATCCAAGATCCACTTTGGAATATGTTTGGTGGCGAGAGGCATGTATAGAATTCTGTCCTTCATAATTTGCGCTAGATGCCTTTGCTCCCTTGTATGGCCTGATAATTCCTTCTTCCGGGCCAGAAAGACAAGTTTACTATATGGGATGGATTCATCGATATCCTCTTTCTTTTCTATGCCAGTGAACTCGGGTGCATGTCGAGCATGCAGTGGAGATCCGGCAATCTGTGGGTAAATGAAGGTGGGTGGTTGCAGTGGAGTTGATGAAATGAAATCTTCTGGATTCAAGGTTTGGGGTGATTCAGGATGGTTGGGTTCTGTGTTTAGAGTATTTGGTGAGTTGGGATTTGACGCCATTGTTGAGAATTCAGAGATTTAGGAATTTCTGGAGAGGGTTTTGAGAAAAAGGGAGGCAAAGGGTTTCAAAATGATAGAGATTTGAAATCAATCTAGTGTATAGAAGATTTCGGAACACGAGAGGAAATCAACGGTGGGGATTGCTTCCTTTTTAATTGCAATCAATGGCTCGGGTAAGGAGTCAAATCGTGCGAGTACGCACGTTCTTCGTAACTTGAGTGCTGGTGATGTGGCATGACCTTATTCGTCGCCGCCGTCTGCGCGCATTAAATGTACCTTTTTACGAAAAGCAGTCTCCCACGTCTGGTTAAGATCTTCAGCACATCAACCGTTCGAATTCCAAGATGAGCAGTAATCACAAATAACTCTATAAGTAGCATGATCTTCAGATTTGTTTGATACGCCTTCTTGCGAACTTTGCCCTATAAAAAAATTTTCTCCAAAAAAAATATGGAATCGTCTCAATCTTTCTTCGTTCAGAGAAACAGAATTCTGTGTGATTCTGGTTTGTATGAAGAATATGAACCAGATTACCAGGTGGCTGAGATGACGATGGCAAGTCTTTATGCCAGCGGTTTGGGCAAGTTCGTGTCCCTTACTCCGCATTCTTTCCAGAGAGAACATCTACGATACTTCATGCGATCGAGTGATGTCGTTGGAGACTCCATTGTTGGTGTCTTTAGGAACCAGTTAGTGAGGTGGACTGTTGGCACCTTCGCTGCAGAGTTTGGCCTACCAAGAGGGCCGATTCCCGTCATGGATTATCGTAGTGATGAAGTAGCCCCCGAGTGGACGTCTTGGATGAAGTGTAGAGCTTCTCCTGAGTTTGATTTCTCTCCAACTCCCTCAGCATATTGCTTGCAGACTCGGTGTAAGGTCCTCTTCGAGATTGTCTGTGGTATGATTGTCGGGGAAAATCCCGATGACATGATTTTCTCTCGCGAGGTATGGAAGTCCATGATGGCGATTGATGATCAAGCGGAGGTCGACTGGGTGGCCTTCGTCTTTCAGAGGGTGCAGCGATGTGTCCAGAACTTCCCACATCTCCCTCTCTCCTACGGGATGCCATTGAGTTGGCTGCTAGAGCAGAGATTCCAGGATCTCACTCTCGTTTCCTCAAACCTTCGGGAGATAGATTTTTATCTTTTTAGGCCTTTGCCACCTTATCTGTAATCCCTCCTTGTCGTATAAATATTTTTTGTAAATATGAACGTATGTAATGATATGACAAAGTTTTCATTTCTCATGTCCTTGTTCAAACTTCTGTGAATTTGATGAGCCACATAATATCATCCATATGCCTAAGCATTGATAATACAAGATAATTCAAATCCGTTGATTTGCTAAGTAAATCTCTGTCTACAATGTTGCTGACTTCTTAGCATATAGATTGTCCTAGCAGATCCAAACAATTTGTTGACTGCTCAGTAGAAAGCCAAACGCCCAAAAGTCTAGCAACCTTGCTATACTTAATAGATATGAAATCTGACGATTTGGGGTTCTGTTGTCAGATGAGATGATAATTTAACGGTCTTCGTGCGCGCGTGACCTGTAGCGTATCTTCCGTTCTCTGAGAAATACTCAAGTGATCTAACGTGGCACATTCCCACTTGATATAGCCATCTGTACGCATCTGGTCTAATCTGATTTGCTTCCGAGAATATCTTCTCCTTTCCAAAAAAAATTATCTCCTCTCTTTGATATGATGTGGCAGAAAAAGATGACTCAGCATATATGAACCACCGAGTGCTTTCCTCTCCTGAATATGTTACTTTTTGAGAGATGCACCGATGTGTCGAAATTCGGATAGAGTTTATGAGATCACGAAGGATGATAGTCTCCTTGAGCCAAACGTTGATCTGACTCCAAGCGTCACTATTGATCTGATTTGATTTCCCTTACCGTCACAACCTTCTCTCTTCTGGTGACGATTCAAATTTCAGAAGATGAATCATCGCACTTCTTTAAAGATTCCCACGAAATCATAATTGCGGAGAGATCTCCTTGTTCTATATAAAGGCTTCTTGTGACATTTAGTTAGACACCACCAAGAGTCTTCTTCCTTTCAAAAAAAACTTTGAGATCATGAGTTCTCCTAGCAATATTCTCAACATTACCCGAAACAACATCCTTGACGAAGCGGCCCTTCGTATCTATTATCATGATCGTCCTGCCGTGGCCGATATGGTCATGGTGAAGATTGATGGAACAGGGTTGAAACAATTTGTGATAACCACTCCCAAGCACTTCCATGAGGATCTCCTTCGGGAGTTTCTCAAGGAATGCAAAACTGAGAAGGGCGCCATATACGGGGCCTTCCGAGGGAGGCTGATACGATGGTCACGAGAGTCTTTCTCTCGGGACTTCGGACTTCCACGAGGTCCAGTATCAGTGATGGGGTATAGATCCATGGAGCCAGCATCTGAGTGGACTGCGTGGAGGAAGTGGCGTCTTTCTCCATGGTTTAGGTTCACGCCAACTCCTGCGGTAACCGGTCTGTGGTGCTCGTATCGAGAGCTGTTCCATGTTGCTAACAACATGGTCCTGGGTGGAGATCCCAACGACATCTGCCTTACCAAGGAAATTTGGCAAGTCATGTTGGCCTTGGACGCGGAGCTTGTCGAGGCTGACTGGGCAGACCTCGTGTTCCCGGATGTCCGCGATTGCGTCTGGTTGTATCCTGCTGTTCCTCTCCTTCATGGCATGCAATTGAGCTGGTTGCTGGAGCAGACTTTCCCAGAATTAGCAGAGGGACCTTCTCGCCTCCTTGATTCTGATTTTTATCCTTCTGTTGAATAGATAGTAATTTCCTTTTGTTGTTTGTTGAATGTAGTGAGTATTGTTGCTAAGTGTTAATGAACACCATTTTCCCTTCATAATCAAATGTTAGCCATAAATGATATTTATCAACTGCTACAAATTATTTCATCAGCTGAATATCTGAATACATCTGCTCAGCAATTTTCTCGACGCAACAATAATGATAAGTGCCACATAATTCCATTAGCGCTTTTAAATCAGCATCCAGATAATATGCGTAGCATTTAAAAAAAAAAAGAAGTCTAGAAAGAATGAAAGTACCATTTCATTCAACCAAAGTTCCATCCAACTCCATATGACCCAACTTGATACATAATTCCTTGAATTTGGATTCAGCTAGCGGCTTCGTAAATATGTCTGCTATCTGATCTTCAGTGCATATGTATCGAACATCAATATCCTTCTTCTCCTGATGATCTCGAATGAAATGATGTCGAATATCAATGTGCTTAGTCCTGGAATGATGAATAGGATTCTTTGTAATGCACATGGCACTATTGTTGTTGCAGTAAATAGTCACACATTCGGGAGAAATCCCGTAGTCTTGCAATTGTTGCCTTATCCATAGAATTTGCGAACAACAGCTAGCAGCCGCCACATACTCCGCTTCAGTGGTAGAGGTAGCAACAGAGTGCTACTTTTTGCTGAACCATCTAATGAGTTTGTGTCCCAGAAATTGACACGTACCACTCGTGCTTTTTCTGTCAATCTTGCATCCTCCAAAATCAGAATTCGAATATCCACTCAGAGAAAGACTATCTTCTCTTGGATACCAAATTCCGAGACCTTCTGTGCACTTTAGGTAGCGTACAATCCGCTTAGCAGTGTCTAGATGTGTTTTCTTAGGATTTGCCTGATATCTAGCACACAATCCGACTGCGTAGGATATGTCAGGTCTGCTAGCGGTGAGATACAGAATCCGACTGCGTAGGAAGTTGCTGGTCATGAGCTCTGAAAACTTGTCACATAATCCTTGATTCCTAGAGCCAAAGATAATGTCATCAAAACCAGCAAAATATCTCCTTCATCTTCGATGCGAAAGAGAGTCTTATCAATCCTCCCTTTCTGAAAACCGTTCTTCAGCAAAAATTTGGATAGAGTTCCATACCAAGCCCTTGGTGCTTGTTTCAATCCATAGAGAGCCTTCTTGAGTCTGTACACTTGATTACCATGCTCGAACCCTGGAGGTTGCTCGACATAGACTTCTTCCTTCAGTTCGCCATTTAAAAAGGCACTCTTTAAATCCATTTGCATTACATCGAACTCATGATGAGCAGCGTATGCAAGGAATAAGCGAATGGCCTCCAGCCTTGCTACAGGAGCAAATGTTTCGTCATAATCTATTCCTTCGCATTGCCTGTATCCTTTAGCTACGAGTCTCACCTTATTTTTGACAACTGAACCATATTCATCCTTCTTGTTTTTGAACACCCATTTTGTGCCTATAACGCTTTGATGTTCAGGTCTGTCTACCAGCTCCCATACATTGTTCCGTGTGAATTCTGCAAGTTCTTCATGCATTGCATTCACCCAATTCGGATCTATCAGGGCTTCTTCAATCTTTTTGGGTTCTTCGCTGGAGATATAACAAGCTAGCATAGCGTTGCCTTGTCTCGTCATTATGGGATGACTGACATCTCCTATGATATCTTCAAGAGGATGGGCGCGCAACCATGTTGGTCTGATTGGTCTGACCACATTTCCTTCCCCTGCGAGACCATCGTCTTGTACATTATTCTCCATAGCACCTTCCTGGTGCTCAGCAACTGGATTGGCTTCAACCGGGATAACTGCTGCGGGATTTCCTGGTACGTGAGTCTCTTCAGCAACTTTTTCAGCAATTGGAATCTCAGCAGCGCCTCTGCCAAGATCTTCATGGGTGGTTGTGCCTTCCCCAAAAGGAATATCCTTAGCAGTCTCCTCTTCTTCATCATCAAGCGCCTCTAGAATGACTGTTTCAATTAAGGTGTTTGTAGGTGTGGCCTCAGCATGATCATTAGCATCACTGGCCTGGTCAGCAGGTTGGTCCCCTGCTGAGTGCGTCGGGTTTGGATTGCAATCACTCATAGACTTAGTCGGATCAACATGCATATTCTAGAAAGAATTCAAAAATGTTTGATCATTGACATCATTAGTCTCATGATTGTTATCCTCTTTTCTCTTGTTTTCTCTGCGCACTAAGGTAGACTCATAAAAAATAACATTGCATGTTATTTCCACAATACCGGTAGTCTTGTTCAATACCCTATAACCTTTGTGAGTGGGGTGTCCATAACCAAGACGTACACCCTCATCTGACTTAGGTGAGAAAGTATTGAGTTTAGACTTTCCATTATTGTGAATATAACATGTAGAACTGAATGCATGAAGATGAGTTATAGAGGGCTTACGACCGTTGTACACTTCGTAAGGAGTCTTGTTGAATCTACTCGTGATAGCACTCCTATTCTGCATATAACAAGCCGTCATAACTGATTCCCCCCAGTACTTAGCAGGAAGTTTGGAATCTGCTAGCATCGAGCGAACGGCTTCCTTCAACGTCCGATTCCTCCTTTCTACTAGACCATTCTGCTGAGGAGTCCTAGCTGTGGATCTTTCGTGTGATACTCCAGCTTCAGCACAAAAATCCATCAGCACTCCATTACAAAACTCTGTTCCATTGTCAGAGCGAATTCTCTTTACAGTAACTTCTTTACTATTCTGCTCCTTGAGAATCAGCTCCGGTAGGACAAGTTTCACCTAATCCTTGGTCTTTAAGAGACGTACCCATGTGTACCTGGAAAAGTCATCAACCACCACAAGTGTATATAAGCGTTTACTTACAGTGGGTGGAGTAACTGGACCGAAGAGATCCATATGAAGTAATTCTAGGATCCTTTGAGATGTCTCTTTTTCAGGATTTGTCTTGAAGGATGATTTGGTCTGTTTCCCTTGTTGACAAGCTTTGCATATCCCTTCCTTGCGGAAAGTCTCAGTGGGCAGACCTACAACAAGCTTGTTTTTGGCGAGGTAGTTAATAGTTTTGAAATTCAAATGATTGAACCTCTTGTGTCATAGCCATGTTGTTTCTTCCTTGTTTAAGGCTAGAAAACAGGAGTGTTGTTGACCACTTTGCCAATCAACAATATATAGACCACCCTTGCGGATGCCTCTTAGTTTTACTTCTCCTGAAATAGCATCAGCAATGGTACAACCAGTATTTTTAAAAGATACGATGTACCCGTTTTCACACAGTAGGCTTATGCTCAGTAGATTATGCTTTAAGTTGGATACGAGTGCCACATTGATGATCCTTAAACCGTTACGTTCAATGCACCCTCTTCCAATGACTTCTCCCTCACTGTTTTCTCTGAACTTGACCTTGGGACCGTTGAACAGTCTTCTCAAGTCTGAGAATAATCCTTCGTTCCCAGTCATATGGGCGGAGCAGCCGCTATCCAGGACCCACTCAATAGATAGGCATGTTCCTATTGCTATTGAGTCATGTTCCTGCAATTGAATCAGGTAGTTTTAGGTCCCCGTTTATCATCGGGTCCTGCAGGATTAGCATTGACCATGGATCCCTTTGGTACCCACATTTTAGTGACTTTCAAGATTTTCTTCTTGAACTCACTGTTTACCGCTTCTTTACCCTTTGGCATAACATGTTTATAACTATGTGCAGTGGTGTATTTGGCCTTCCTTGCCCTTGAAATAACATATGGATTGGGCTCAGGACCTACATAGGTGTTCCTCCTATGTAATGTATTTTCCTGAAATGTTGATTTTACAGCATTGGAAAAATATGGCCTTCTTTGTTGAAAGGTAGGTTTAGCTGTCCTTGCGTTTGGAACATAACGCTCAGCATACCTAGGTCGTGTAGAATATGATTTAGTGTATGCTCTTGGATTCTGCTGAGGTCTGACCGACACATGCTTAGCATTCGCTCTGTTGTTCCTCTGCTAAGGTATAGTCGATTCATGCACAGCATTCAACTTAGGATTCCTCTGCTGAGGTCTAGCAGACGAATACCTAGCAGTCTCTGTACAGACCTTATGCGGAGATCCGTTATGCGTATTCTGTGATTGTCCATTCTTTTGCTTAGCGATTGGCTTAGCACTGGATGATGCAGCAACGACGACTCCTTTTCCTTTTTCAGCAGAAATATTTTTAGGAGATAATTTGTTATGATGTCTTTGTTGGCTTATCCTTATGATGTCTTTGTTGGCTTACAAGGGCATCAAGAGCAGCCTTGCTGGATGCGTACATGCAAATGCAGTCCTCTCGTGGATAATTTTTCAAAGCAAGATTTTCTTTCTCTAGAGTTTGACATTTGTCAGTTAGTTGAGAGAAATCTTCTTTTAATTTCAAGAATTTCTCACTTTCTAACCTCAGTTTCTCAACTTCCTCGGTTAGGGATTGAATATTTTGTTGAAGTGAGAGATTTTCACCTATGATTTTGTTTTTTGATCTCATACATTTTTGAAAACTCAATTGACAATTTTGTCAAGTAATCTTCCTCAGAATCGAAAAATGATTCCTCCGATTAATCTATGATATGAATGTTGGTTGGGTTTGTAGATAATACCTCACTCTCCTCAGCAGCGAGAGCTGATTCATTGTTTTGCTCAGCATCATTGTCTGCATTAGCAAACCGATCTTCAATGATGTTTGCCATCAGCACGAACAATGCTTCCTTGCTATCTTCTTCTTCTGAGGAATAGTAGAACTCCTCTTCATTTTCAGGGATATCAGCAGTCTCTGTCCTGGTCAACAACGCCTTGGTCACTACTTTAGCAGCGCGTCTTTCAAATCTTTGCTTCAGGCGTTCTCTTTCCTCTCTGCTAACCTTCGGGCAGTCATGCTTCAAATGATCTGGAGAACCACATTCAAAACAAGTTCTAATTTTTCGCTCTACTGAGCGGTTAGATGACGATGGTTCACTTTCTTTCGCCTCTTTCTCAGCTTTTGCTTCATTTAGCATCTTCTGCATCTTTTTCATCTGTTCTTCCAGTTTATTGATCTTCAGATCAATAGATTGTGTGCCTGCACTGGAAATAACTTCCTTTGCGGGTGATGCTGGAGCAGATCTTTCTTGCTTATAGAAGGGCTTCTTCGTCTTGAATTTGTTGAAGTCCTTCTTAGCGAAGTATGTTAAATCCTCAGAGTTTCCAGCGAAGTTTGATGCCTCTTGTGTTACCGCTGTTTCATTCTTCTTTGACTGTTGTATAATAAACTCGTGAGCTTTGAGTTGAGCAAATACCTCAGATGTAGTCATGTTGTTGAGATCTTTTTCGCTCAAACTCGTCACTTTTGCAAACCAGTCATCTCTTGGATATAGTTTGGAGATGATTTTGTTGTTCATCTCTCCTTTTTCATACTCTTTTCCAAGATTATTGAGTTCACCGATTATTGTGTTGAGGCGCTCTTCCATATCCTGTATGGATTCGCCTGCAATCATAGAAAATGATTCGTACTTATCAACAACTATTTGTAGTTTATTTCTTTTCATTTGATCGGTTTCTCGCGATGCTTCACACACATAATACCACATTACTTTAGCAGTTTCAAAGTTAAGAGATTTGTTAGCCATTAGTTTTGGTAAGCTATCATAAATTAGCTTCTTGGCTACATGTTCCAACTGAGCCCTCTTTTTGTCATCCGTGGTATACTCATCATAGGGCTTTGGAATCATCTGTGGTCTTGGTTCTTCACCAGCAGCAGGAGCACCTACAAAAATGTTAGGTTTCATAATCTTTATTGGACCTTTAGTCAGAACGTCCTCCATCTCAGGATGGATGCTTTGCAGATTTATGAGAGCCAACTTCTTCCAAGACTTGAAGTTCTCCTTGGAATACTTCCCGATTGCATGATGAGTCAACATCTTGTCTCCTGAGCTAGATAGGCAAAACACAGAGAAGCAGATAAAAGTGCAAGGAAAATGTAGATCTGGTCTTAAGCAACTCAGAAGCAGTCGGTTTTTCAACCTGGCTCTGATACCACTTGTTGGTCCTTAAATATCAGAGTCGTCGTGATAACAACTTAACACGAATTGCAGCGGAAAAAAATAATCGTCACTTAAACTTTTTGTCTTCCCTTTTAAATATAAGTTAGGCTCGGAAATGGGTTAAGTTTTTTCACAGTTATACACTAGCAATATGATTGCTAGGTTTCAAATCATGTGTGTAATAAAATAGTAAAAGAATACAATGTTTATAGTGGTTCGATCCAAGAAGATCTACGTCCACTCCTTAGCCGATATGCTAAGAATTCACTAAGTAAGTATACAGATTACAAGGATTCGCCTTTTACAGTTAAGTAGGCAGTGAGCTTTCGGCCTGGCTACTTGACAGCTATCCTCCGTTAATCTGAACACCTCAGATGTTGGCTCGGCTAGGTCAAGGGCACACCTTCGAAACTCTTGCCTTGCCTGATTTGGAAGATTTTATAGTCGCTTCCTGACTTTCCTTGAATGTGGCTGAGTGCCCGTCTGAGTCTAGACTTTTTCAGGTGTTCGACTGTTAGATTCTTTCTGAAAAGAAAGGAATTCCAATGATTGAGAACTCTTGTATACAATCAAGAATATCTTCAATGGAGTGTCAGTAAATCAATGAGCGACACTTCTGGTTGTTGAGAGCTTTTAATATTCTTTCACAAGGCTCTCAACAGACTACTTTTACTTTGATCACTTTGTCAAAGGAATCTCTTGCTTGAGTGTTCGTGAATGTCTGAAGTGAGAAAAGCAGTAGTCATTCTCACTTTTTGGACCTGTCTTTTATAGATGGAGATTCAAATCTTGAATCTCCATATCCGTTAGACACAACGTCTCTTTTGTCCGAGAGTGATATGACTTGTTCATATCCTTTTTGCATTGCAGTGTACCTTTCGAACTACTTTGGGAAGGCTCCTTCCCTTTTTGTGTACTTTCTGTCAGACTAGTAGTGTGTCTCCAACATTGACTTTCTCGTCTTGCTAGTGCTTCTTAGCAATCTGCTACTGAATATTTGTCACGCTAAGAGTTCCGGCGAGGATTCCTTGACATTCGTTCTGCTAGCATTTTCTTTGGTTTACTGACCGTTAGCAAATGTTAAAGCCTTAACATTCTGCTACCGCTTGTCTTCTAGCAAACGCTTCCCTTCGATGTCTGCTGCTAGATCTTCTAGCACACTAAACTATTACAACTCAATAGATGATCTATACAGGACATTACATGATATGCTAGACTTATCTAGAATTCGGCAAATGATCGACCAAATGCTAAGGTTTGATTCAACAAAACCTTTTACACACAACTCCTAAGGGATATTTTAGGAACAATTTCCCAACATTATTCAAAATAATGTGTCATTGTTATATGTACACAATGAACATATAAGTGAATGTGATCAAGTTAATGTCTCTTTCAAAAGACGTTTCTAAGACGTACTATCTCAAAACTCTCACTAGGTCTAGCCAATCTTTATGTTATCTAACACTCATGTTTAGAAATATTTTGAGGTTCCAAACTTACAAATATTTCACAAACAAATTAGCTATATATTTACAGTGGGTACTCCTTCTGATTTTATATCCATCTTTTCTATATTATTTCTATTATCATCATGATTATTAAAAGTCGAAATATGTTTGGAAACCTTTATATGTGTACCTAGTCAGTAATAGCTATAATTGTCCACCATGGATAAATAAATATTCTTAAGTTCTTCTATAAATATTCTATAAATGCACACTTTGGTGATTTCTAAAATCTTCCAAAATGCTAAATTCACAAGTAGATTTGTGTCTCACACAACTCTAATAAAACTCTTGGTTAGTTATTATCAATCAGGTCTTTATCTTCTTGGTTCTAAACCAAAAGATTATTTCTCTTAGACTATTCATAAGTAACCAAGATCTATTGAGTTAAGTCTGTTTTTGTTAAAGCTTATCATTTTACACGTGTAAGAGTTCTTGCCCAACATCATGAGAGTTCTAAAAGTTATGCAACTATTGCAACATTCTCCTTTTGATAGCTCTCATTGTCTCAAGGTCATCTACCGAGAGATTTCCCCCATCCAATCGAGCATCAAGAACTCCCTCTGAATTCTTGTCTTAACCATTAAACAAGATTTCATCATCTTCACCATCTTGTGGTTCTTGAGTTTCCTCAAAATCTACTATACTATGAACTTTAAAGATGAATATTTATTTTAATTTCAAAATTAAAATATCAATTCATATATTCTAAATATCATCATTGTTCCCAAAATAATGATATTCATATTAATTCTAAATTAATATATTTTTCTGAGAAATATCGTAGTACTAGAAATCACCTTGTAACTTCTATATGTTGTAGAAATGATATAATCCTCCTAGGATAATTCACAAGATTTTAATGAGTATATGAAGATCGGTAAAACATATCTTGGATGAAATCATGTCCAATAAAATTCAACTTCTCATTAAAATACCCTATCCGTTTGAGATATTTTGTGAGAAGACCAATCTAATTGGACTCCATGTTAGTTTGGATAATCAGTGAACTTAAGGACATCTTCGATTCACATCTCCTTCTAAGAAAGCGACATAATAAGATTCAAAATAAAATAATGTAAGATAGTTTAACTTTCTTAACATCATGACCAAATCTTACTGTCAAAGATTTGCTGATTCATTATATTACTCAACTTGAATTTCATTATTTCATTGATAGCACTTTGTTCACAATTCATAATCTGTTCGATAAGGATGCATTTTAAAAGCAATTTTATTCAACCCAAATGAACAAAATTTATTTCAAAAACTCAAAGAAACATCAATGTTCAACTTTCGAATAGAGAATATCTATAAAATAAAGTAAACAAAGCAGTAAATTTTCAAATTTAGTCTATTTTCTGAAAAACATCTAATCTATGAAATTTCACACGTCCGGCAGCAACCATTGCCCCATTTGCACGCATATACTTTCTTCTTCCATCTCACTTAGCTCCTGCACAT
Source organism: Plectranthus barbatus (assembly GCA_026898455.1). Taxonomy (NCBI): domain Eukaryota; kingdom Viridiplantae; phylum Streptophyta; class Magnoliopsida; order Lamiales; family Lamiaceae; genus Plectranthus; species Plectranthus barbatus. Next base: position 755,928 of record JAPKLW010000212.1, read on the forward strand.
TTCAAAAATGTTTGAGCTATAATTAGTATCAAATACCCAAAATATGAGTTGGAAATAGACATTTATATCAATGATAAACATACCTCAACTCGCAGCTTGGGCACCTAGTGCCTAGAACTTTGCGCAATCTCTCTTCTAGTGCCATTTTTCATGATAGAAAATGCACTCATCTTTTGATAACTTCGGCCTTTTATGATCTCCACTTTTTGGCTTCTGAGATGCAATATCAAATGCTTTTCTCTTCTTCTGTTTATTCTTTTATTTCCTTGTGGGATTTTTAGAAGAAGAAATCACAATGAGTACATCTTTGCTTTTAACAGTGGAAGACTCATAGGTCTTTAACAAGTTATGAAGCTCGGACATTTTTGCTTTTGTGTTATTCAAATTGTAATTAACAATGAAATTTTCAAATGAATCGGACAAGGACTGCAAGATTAGATTAACAGAGACTTTCTCAGGGAGTTCCAATCCAATTGTCGTAACCTCTCTATCATTCCAATCATCTTCAGAACTTGATAATAGACCTTGCTTCCTTCTTGAAGCTTACACTTGAAAAGATCTCTAAGAAGCTCATACTCCACAGTTTGAGCTTGTGAAACATATAAACTTTCCAAGTGTTTAAGCATCTTATAAGGAAGCACGTGTTCATGTTTCCTATGCAACTTTGTAGTCATAGAGGATTACATAATACATTGAGCAGTAGTGGCATCCTCAATATGTTTCTCATGACCAGCCATGATAAACTTAGCATAGTCACGAGATTCTTTATCGGGGATGGAACAAACTTCCTTGTCCAACACATACTCAATGCGTTCTTGTCTTAGTACCAAACGCAGACATCGAAGCCAATCAGGAAAGTTTGACAAAGCCAACTTATTGGTTTCCATTAAACATTTCAATGACAAGTTCGACATTCTAATCCGATAAGAAAACAATTCAAAAGAAATCAAAACTGAGTAAACAACATCACATTCACATAACTAATCAAATAAGGACTTTTGCATTGCTTAGCTCCTACTAATTTTAACATATTTTGTAAACCCAAACACAAAATACAAATTTATATCAAATTTAATTTTAATAGACCAAGATCCAAGTCAATATTATCCCAGCATTTGCTAGGGCTGATAACAGCAATAACACCACTTAGTAGGCCTCCAAGCCAATTGCAAAACTATTTTGCAACTCTTGGCTGATTAATCTAATTAATTTACATCCTTAAATCACCTTGCACATTAGGCGCCAAGATAATTGAAGCAAGTCAACCCCTTCACACGATGCCAAAAATACACCTATGAGTGAGCCTTGGCCTCATCGAGCCAAAACAAACACTAGGGTGTAAATACTCGAGACCGAAGAAGTTTTTAACACTCAAACAATTATGATGGATGATGCGTATTTCCAAAATAGACTTATATTTTGGTGGGAAATATGTGATACTAATTGTTTAAACCATATAAAATATTTGTTCTGATAAAATAATTACTGGGCGCCGACTACCCAGAGGCATACCATTGCGGACCACTAATATTGAGCGTCATCTACACAAATATGAAAACCGCACTACAAGTATTGGGTGCTACCTATCGAAACATGCTTAGCGGTCTCTAACTACTATATCTAAAACATAATAAATAATATAATCAAATTATAAATAATAATCATATTGAACACATAATATAAAACCACATAATCTTTACAATTAAAATATATTAATCTAATTAATATATTTTATTCTAAATAAATTTATCGGTTAGTATTTAAATTAATCACCAAATTAATATAAAAGTCATATTATGATTATTTCTAAAATAATGAAAGCGTTATGTTAATTCAAAATTAACATAAATATATTCACATATGCTAAACATTCTCATTATTTTTAAAATAATGAAATTCATGTTAATTCTAAATTAACATTTATACATTTATTCAAGATATTTTTCATTATTTCAAAAATAATGGTACTCTTATTAATTTTAAAACTAATACAAGTATAAATATCTATAAATATCATAATTTCAGTAATGATATTTATATTAGTTCAAAACTATGTAAATGTATTGTTTATTTGAAATTCAAAATATATGCATATTAATTCAAAATTAATATGATAGACAAATATTCTAAATATTCTCATTATTTTTAAAATAATGAATTTATATTAATTCTAAATTAATATAAATGCAAGTATTTTGAACATCATCGTTATCCTTTAAAATAATGATGTATATTAGTTCTAAATTAATAAGAAAACATATATTAATTGTTTTCCCAAATCTATATTAATTCTAAATTAATATAAATATATGTGTAAACATTTTCATTAAATTTCGAACGCCGCAAAATATGTAACAAGACTATGAGCCAAGCTCACGGATCATTTTTGCACCGCAAGTCTTTACATCATCTTTGAGGCAAGAGTTGGTTCTTGCACAATTGTTCCAAACCAAAACTCAAAATTTTTTTGGGCTTCAAAAGCCACACTTGTTGGCGGAGGTTTGTTCCAAACTCGACCAAAGTGATTTAGTCCTTCGCTGATTTTCATTCGAGAAGATTTTATTCCATTCGACGGTAAATCAACTCCGCATGAAGGCATCGAAGTATATAATCAAATTATTCACTTCACACAAAATTTGTATTTTGTATATATCGAATATCAAATATTCTTATCGCCCAACGAATTGAAATATCGCTCGGTCTGGTTACCATATTGATTCTAGAACAATCAACAATGTTTGTTTTTGAAAAAGTTGAAAGAAGAAGAATACTCAGAAAATTATATTGATGTCTTTGATTAATATTCTAACCCTTTTTTGGTTGCTTTATACTCTTATTTATAAGTTATAAAAGCTAATTAGATGTATTTCCTTAAGAAATTAAGGAGGTAATTCTTCATTTCCATAATGGGTTCGACTTCTATTAATTGCACCGCCGGATCTGCTCATCCCGTTATCCATGCCCGTTATAACTGACTTTACATAAATGAAGTCTCAAGAAGCTGTTCGATTTCCATTGATGAGATTCGTCCGTTTGTCCGTTCGGCATAGCTTGAGTTAGTTTTATCAGTTTGACACATTGAGCTTTCTTCTTTGGGTTATTTCAGACGCCTTAATAATATATTTATAAGAAATTTTGATTAATTTCTTGGGCACAACAATAGCCCTCAGCTTCATTGGAATAAAGACGATTGTTCTAATGAAGTTGATGCCTAGTTTGATGGAATTCCTTTTGCATTGCTCATTCGAGTTACGAGTTCAAGATTATTTTGCTCGATTATAACTCAGAGTATTGCTTAATCCAGAAGAAGCCTTAGAGCGATGAAGTCCAATCAAGATGAAATCTTGGAGCAGTTCGAGCTCAATCGAGACGTAGTCTCGTAGCGATGCTCAATCAAGATGAAATCTTAGAGCGATTCGAGCTCAATCGAGATGTAGTCTTGGAGCGATGCTCAATCAAGATAAAATCTTGGAGTAAATCGAGCTCAATTGAGATGTAAACTCAGAGTGATGCTCAATCAAGATGAAATCTTGGAGCGATTCGAGCTTAATTGAGACGTAGTCTCAGAGCGATGCTCAATCAAGATAAAATATTGGAGTGATTCCAACTCAATCAAGACGTAGTCCCGGAGCGATGTTCGCAAAGGATATTGCAAAGTTTTAGGCATAGTGATGCGACCGAGTTTTATGATTCGTAATCGTGTCGCCGATCGAACCCTTGACCTCGGGCAGTGGCTTTTCTAGGCGGCCTATTCAAATTCTCACTTATTCAAATCTTGGACACTTGTCGTTCAGTGGTTGGTCAATTTCGAAATGATGCGTGATTTCCGATGCTTTGACTTAAATGCATCTTAAATTCCTAATTTCAAATTTGCCGAACTATTCATCTCCTTCTTCGTGAATTCTCTCAGCGGTTTAATCAGGCTGCAAGAAACACTGCCCTTCATTTTTCAATTGATTCTCAGCATCATGAGTCGTGTATTGCTATTTCTGGGGTAAGTAAACTTCACTTTCGTGAATAATTTGTGAAGCTCGTTTAATGGATGAAGAACGGGACATCGAAAGTACTTCTACTTCTTCCTTGACATCAATTGTTCAGTCCCCACCTCGCTCTTCAGCTTACGAAGACCCTGCTCAGGGGGTGTTTCTTGATATGTATGACGAGACCTTTAAGGGTTCCTTATTTGAGTCTAAATCAAATCTAGATTTTGATCTTCTTAGGGGTTATTTTTATCGCTATTCCCTTTCGTTTTGCCTTAGGCCAATCGTTCCTCTTCCCGTTCAACACCCTCACCGGCCACCATCCAGCTATATGGTTTTTTCTGTCGCTGTATTCCAGTATGGAATTAGATTTGCTTTGCATCCTTTCTTTATTTCGGTACTTGAACATTATTACATCGCTCTAATCCAATTAGGCCCCATGGCTTGGAGGCATCTTATGCGAACTTTGCTAATCTTTCATGACCTTAGTCTCGAATCACCTATGATTCGTGAGTGGTCCGAGTTGTACAATCTCAATAAACAAACCAACAAAGATTTCTACTTCTTTTCTAAGCATTCGAGCAGTACCCACAAGCCTTTGATCAAAGGATGCTCCACGAACAGTGCTGGTTGGGTCGACGAGTTCTTTTATGTCGAAATCCCGTCCGAGCGGCCTACTCTATCTAGGGTTCTTCGCATCGCTACTTATAAGTTCTGGTTTATTCACATTTGCGTTGTTATTCTCACTAACTTTTTATTTTGTAGGACGATCTCGACCCGCTCTCACCGACGAGGAAAGGTCACACATATCCCAAGCTTATCATTACCCAATTCAAGATATAGACCGCCTCACTAGAACTCGTTGGGCCGACATCAACGGTGTCCAAGACATGAATAAGTTAACTCCGAAGGAATTTATCGAACTTGCACACCGCCATGCTGGCATGGCGAAAAAGTGGAAGAAGAGGGATAATGAGCAATCTGAGAAGACCGATATGGGCTCGGATCCAACCAAAGGATCGACTTCCAACACCCCAACCAAGAACACTCAACTCGAGGAGCAGGAGGCCTCAGACAAGAATGAGACACTGGAAAGTCACAGGCAGAGGAGGAAGTAAATGGAAAACCAGAAAGGTTTGAGACCGGAGGAGAAAGAGATCTATGATCTCACTCAAGGGGGTGATGCCGACACAAAGTCGACCGATATGGTTCAGGACTCACCGTAAATTTCTGTTGATCCTGTGGAGATCGAACGGGTGATGAGGGATCGTCGCCTAGTTGCTAGTGGAGGGGGTGACTTTCTGACTTTTCTTTGCATCGTATGACAAGGTCCTCCCTGGTCGACCTCGGTGGTAGCACTAAAAAAGTTTATGGACTTCTCTCACGCCAACTTGAAGGTATCTAAATCACTTTTTCCTGTTTCATATTTGATTATATTTTTAACTTGTATGTAACTCCAGAATCTAGAAGGAATACGATGTGTATTTTACAATATTGTGAAGACGATTGGTGAAGAGAAGAGGGATCAAGTCGCTCTTGCTAGATCATTCGAGGCAATTGAGCGTGAAAAGGATGAGGCAATCGGAGCACTGAATGTTGCGACCACAAAGCTTTCATCGACTCAGGAACTAGTCGAGCAGTTGAACGTTGAGAAGCAATCTATAATAGAGGAGTTGCAGTCCAAAAAACGATTTCGTGATTCCAATGCCTCCCAATTTGCACTCTGCTTTCGGGACCAACACTGATGGTTGGATGTTTCTTATACTTTCTGGAACTCAATAGGTTGACAAAAGCTCGTGAGAATCTAAATCCCAGAGTAGGATAATGATTGATGTGAATATAACTTAGAAAGTTGTATTCACCAAAGTTAGCTTTGGCTATAATGCCTCAGCCTCGTGCTTAGAAAAAATAGCACGAAGAGTCAACTTGAGTGAGGAACTCAAGTCTCGTGTATTTAACAGGGAAAGTCAGAGAGCTTGAGTAGAAAGTATGGCAGAGTAATGACTTATCTTTCAGAGAGATTCAGTGTTGTTCTTCATTCAAAATGTCAGGGTATTAATAGGAGATTTCTTGGATGAATTTGAAATCTACCAGTTAGACATATTAATGGTGTTGTTAGAGACATGGAGAATGTTGTCCAATCATAGCCCATACTATAGGTCTGCTCTGCTTTGCTTTCTGTTGTGGCAGTGTACTTCTGACCAACTTTGTGTCAGACTAAGTTTCAATCCAAGGAGTCCTTGTATGGATATCCTCATACTGACTTTTACTTAGCGATCAATTGTCTTGAATTGTGACTAAGCTTGGTTCTCTTCGAGTACCACGTGTTTAATGATCAAAGGCTTCCGTACTGACTTCCCATAGTCAGTATAGACAACCCTCATACTGAGCTCTCATAAGTTAGTATGGTGAAACTCATACTGAGTTCTCATAAGTTAGTATGGTAGGCACTATATTGAGTACCCAAACTCAGTATAGCCTTGGCCATACTAGGTGAAACCAAGTTTTACGCACGTACACTTCTTCTAGTCCTGAGCATTTCCTATGCTCGGTCTTCAGCCACTAAGTTCTATTACAACTCGATTAATCCTATACAGGGATTACATTTTAGAACTGTATAGAATGAGAACTGACTAAGATGGCTTTTATAGCCTTTGACCCACCAAAACATAAAATAAAAGGAAGGGAATTTCGAACAAAATTCCTAAAAATTTTACCCTTTATGGTGTGGTGAAAGCTATCTCTATCCTAAGCTGATGAGGAGTGAAGAACTTTAGAGTTTTTACATGTATGACATTCAGTCTTATAAACTCTGAAAGATTCCCCCTCAAATTCAGGTTTCTACTTAAGATCTTCTCCTTATAATTTTGGAGAGATATTAATCGATTAATTTTTCAAGTAAGTTTAGAGCAATTGAAACTTATGTACGTGAGAGTCAGAAGCTTGTTGATTACACTGGTGTGTGTAAGTTTAGCATGTGAAGAATAAAGACCTTTGTTGGACAAAAAGAGATTGTCATCAAAAAGTCAGTTTATCCTATAATATTTTTCATTACAAGTGCAGGGATAAACTAACTAAAAGAAACCTATACAGAGCTATTACAAGTCTATACTAGGCTGCTTCCGGTGTTCATCTTCATCTAGCTGACTGCTATTGGATCTGATCTTATTACTTCATCTAAGGTAGGCAACTAGATACGTTGGCTAGTTTTCACCTCCTTGGTCTTTGGTATTCCAGTAGTTTTCAGTCTGGGCGGTGGTGGAGTTGTGCACCTTGTGGGAAGGAAAGTCTTCCATTTTCATCTCACCCCTCCTCCAGGCTCCTTTCTTCATTTTCCAGTCAACCCTTCATGATGTTGCCATTGGTCGGCAGGGAGACGAGGCGAAGAAGCTCTATAAGTGGCCATGTCCCGTTGTTTGGCATGTCACTTTGAGTAGTGAGCTATTTTATTTATAGAAGGAGACGACGACGGTAGAAGATATGTTCTGATTTCTTCTACTCCTTGTACAACCTCTTTGGCCTGCTCACGCTCTAATTTCTTATGCCTTCTACAACTTCCATACTTCTATTCCCCCTTTTTGACCGCACCCAAAAATGGTAGATGAGGATATATCTGGTGGCTTGGGCTCCTTCGCCATTTATACCAGTTTGAACGATATATGAAGTATTCTTTTGGAATGAAGGGTTCGACAATGAAGAAAATGCATTCGCAAGGAAGACAAAGGAGAACCTTATTTATATCATACAAGATAATTTATGATTAATAAATCTACCGTGAAATCTTATCGATTTCTTGAAAATTGGCAATAGTTCAGATGAGTCGACTTGTGATGTGCGTCGTGAGATTTGACTTGAGTGACATGAGGGAGTGGTGTTGTCCACGTAGCAGTCACTGATTCATCGCCGCCTGATACGCATTTACTGTGTCTTATCCGATAAGATAGGCATTGGAATTTGAATTCCCGCCTTTATATTTCTAAATTGACTAAGAGTCAGTTTCTAAATTGAGAGTTGGAACTAATTTTAACTATGCATCCGTCCTTCAAAATCTTCTAAATGTTAAAACCGAAACTTGGTTTTTCTTGGAAGGTCAGTATGGTCCACCGAAATTTTTAAAATTTTGGTAAGAGTTGGAAACCTATACTGAGTACGTGTCCTCCATATAGCAACTTAGTTGGAAGTAAGTTTCTCCTTTTTTCATGGAAACCACTTAGAATATTCTTCAAAAATTTTGCTAAGTAGAGAACTCCATACTAAGTTTTGCGTAGACACCACTTATGAGGATTTCTTAAAAAAATTTGTTAAGTATGACGTCTCCACACTGATAAATAAACCAAGTTGAAAACTGAGAGTTTGAACTCAGTTTTAAATCCGCGCCCGCCGTCTTTGAAAAATGTCATCTTCAATCTTCACATATTTTGGATTGTGTTGGTGACACCACTTAAAAAATAGCCAAAAATGGAAGGATTTTGGTGACACCACTTGTAAGTAATGGAAGGGCTTTAAAACTCAAGCAAAATTGAGAGCTAGAACTCAGTTTTAATCAGAATCACCTTCACCATACTTGGTATTTGAGAAAATAAGAAAACCAAAAAAACTAAGAGCTTGGACTTAGTTTATTCTGCATCTTTTCCTCTTCAATCGCAATCTCATCAAATTCCACCAAACAAGTTTGATGCGCAGCTCCTTGAATCTGGTTTCAATGAGTGGTTTGGTGAAGATGTCCACTAGTTGATCTTCATAACAAATGTACTCTATGGATACATCCTTCTTCTCGACATGGTCTCTTATAAAATGATGTCTTATGCCGATGTGCTTCATTCTGGAATGGTGAACTGGGTTCTTCGTGATGCACATAGCACTGCTATTATCACAATAGATCGGTACACACCCAGGTTCGACCTCATAATAAAGCAATTATTGCTTTATCCACATCACTTGAGCACAATAGCTTGCAGCAACAATATATCAGCTTCTTTCGTTGATGTGGCCATTGAATGTTGCTTCTTACTGAACCAACTTACAAGTTTGTGTCTTAGGAACTGATATGTTCCACTTGTGCTCTTACGGTCAATTCTGCATCCTCCAAAATCTGAGTCTGAGAAAGCATTCAAAGTAATCACATCAGTTTTAGAATACCAAATACCTTAGGATTCTGTCCGTTTAAGGTATTTTACAATCCTTCTTGCAGCCTCCATGTGCGACTTCTTTGGATTTGTTTGAAATCTCGCACATACTCCAATTGAATAGGAAATATATGGCCTTCTTGCAGTTAAGAACAATAGCGATCCAATAATGCCTCTATACGTGGTTGGGTTGACTACTTCAACTTTTTCATCGAGGTAGATCTGACACTCGGCCTCATAGGAATCCTCAAAGGCCTGATTTTCTCTGGACCAGACTTGTTGATCAAGTCCTTCGTATACTTCTTCTGGTTGACAAAGATTCCTCCTTCGGACTGAATAACTTGAAGACCCAGAGATTAAGTCAGTTTACCCATCATGCTCATCTAGAAGTTGATTTGCATTAGTTGGGCAAATCTTTCATATTGCTTCAAGTTTTTGCATCCAAAGATAATATCATCGACATAAATCTGAACAAGAAGGATGTCTGCTTCATCCTTGATCCTGAACATTGTAGTGTCGATCTTGTCTTTCTGGAAATAAGTTTTAGGAGAAACTAGACAAGGTCTCATTCCAAGCTCGGGGTGCTTGCTTCAACCCATAAAGATCCTTTCCTCAATTTGTAAACTTGATTTCCTTCTTCAAAACCTGTGGGTTGTTCGACATTTACTTATTCTTTGAGTTCCCCATTCAAAAAGGCACTCTTCACATCCATCTAGAAAATTGTGAAGTTATAAGACGTGACATAAGCAAGGAATAGTCTGATAGCTTCAAGTCTAGCTACTGGGGCAAAAGTCTAATCGAAGTTGATCCCCTCACACTGAGCATATCCCTTTACTACGAGCCTTGTTTTATTCCTTACTATGTTCCCGGTCTCATCTCTCTTATTCTTGAATACCTATTTGGTGCCAATAACTGACTGATGATTTGGTCGATCTACCAAGTACCAAACATTATTTCACTTGAACTCAGCAATCTCTTCTTGCATGGCATTTATCCACCGTGGCTAGAACTTCTGGAATAGGAACTAAATCTTTTTCTTCTGGACTTGAATCTTCTTCTCCAGTGATGACTTCCACAATCTGCATTCCTTGGTCTTCTTGATTTACTTCAGGTAGAACCTCTTCAGGGTGAACTTCTCCATCTTTAGGTAAGTCAACTTTGGCCTCAATATTGAGTTTCATCTTGAACCCTGAGGTTTCCCCTTGATTGATACCTGTAGTAATTTTTAGTGAATCTATGGCCTCAGCAAGCTCAGTTGCATCACCGGCCTGGCCCTCTGGATTACTTGATTGATCATTCAAAGATCTAGCCTGTGAAACTTTATTAGGATTTTCTTTTTCAGAACTAAGTTTCTCACAGGCTTCCTTGATCTCACAATCACCAAGTTCCAGGTCCTACAAGGTCCTGCGTACTAAGATAGACTCATCAAAGACAATAGAGAATGTTACTTCCGCTAGTCTGGTTGTCTTGTTAAGTACTCTATATCCTTTGTATGAAGGGTGTCCATAACCAAGGAACACACCTTCATCTATCTTGGGACTAAAAGTATTTAACTTAGATTGCCCATTATTATGGATGTAACATGGAGAACCAAAATCACGAAGATAGTGTAGGGATTTATCCGTGAATCGAATCACAAAATCTAAATAAGTCGGATCGATTTATGGTTTATTGTTCACAATACCAATTCACAAAACCCAAGCATGCTCCTATGAATTTAATGTGTGGATAATAGAGATTACCATAATTCCGTAGTCTTTATACCGATCTTTCGCGTTTGAATTCCAAATCTTGAATCAACCACGCGATATTAATTAAATCTGCGGAAACAGAAATTAGATGGATTCCAATTTAAAGATTTAATTAAAGAGAAAGAAAGAAGAGGAATTTGTTCTCGAGATTAGATCTTCGTTGTTGTATCCCAATGCTGTTCAGATCTGCTACTAGTGAGGATTCCACAGATCTGTATTTGTGCAAGGCCAGAATCGAAATTCTCCTCCCGCTGCACTGATAGCCGTCGCCCACTCTCCTCTCTCTCTAGGGTTTCACTTATTTGAATTTTATTCAAGGTGGCTAGGGTTTCTGAGAGAGAGATGTCTATTTATAGACCTAGGGTTTTAATCTTAATGGGCTGCTAGGCTCAATTCAGCATATTTACTTTGGGCCTGACCTGGGACCTAATGTAAATAATAAAGTGGGCCTACAAACTAAGTAATTCCAATGTCCACAACCCAGGAAAAAATTAATTAATTAATATTAATTTTTTTCACCACAGAATTAATACTGAACTATCCCTTTATTACCACGTTATGAGAACGGGCTGCATTTAATTGAGAATCCCCATATTTAAGGTTACGGGACATTCATTAATTAATCGGAGCTTCTGACAAGCTCTATCTACAATTAAATAATATCTTATTATTCCTGAGTAGTACCACTCAATCCTTATCACTCGTGCCTGAACATAATCAGCCTGTAGGACTTTGGCACGATGAATGTCATTGAGCTCCTCAGGGAATGTCCCCGTCCTATTAGTCGGATATGGTTACCTAAACCCAGTCTCAGGCATTACTACACGAACTGCTTTTACTCAATATGCAAATATATGAGCACGTTACTTAGGGTCTCCACCATGGCAAGTCAAAGCAACAGTCAATCTGTGTAAACTCCTGAACCTTCGTTAGGGTTTGGACTCAATCAAGAACGAGATCTTGTATTCGCTGATGTTAGACAGTCGAATACATCTCACTGCGGTCCATCAATATGCCACCCTTGCGTACCAGCATGTCAAGTAATCAAGACAGACTACTTATTCCGATAATGTCGCAGCCATCCAAATAGACGTATCCTCATATGCTATCTCGGTTGTGATCAGGTTTATATCTCACTAGGTCAAATGATCATACTCTATTCTGTGATCTACTACACGCCGTATGATCGTCCCTATCGGTGAGATAAGAGGATATCATTGATACATACATGTAGGTTTGTTTGACAGATAGGAGAAATAAATCGTTGTATACTCATTGTAATAAATGCTTTATGTATACAAAACCCATCAGATGAGCTATAGAGGGCTTACGACCATTGTAGACCTCGTACGAGGTTTTGTGATGTCGACTATTGATAGCACTTCCAATTTATCTATAGCACGCCATTATCGAAGCTTCTCCCCAATAACCTTCCTTTAAGTCAGATTTAACAAGCATGGTCCTCAGTGCCTCGTTGAGTGTTCTGTTTCTTTGCTCGGCAAGAACATTCTACTGGGGGGTTCTTGGAGCTGACTTCTCGTGAGCAATGCCGACATCCACACAGAAATCCATCAATGGACCATTGCAAAACTCTGTCCTTTTATCTGATCGAATCCTCTTCACGGTGACTCCCTTGTTGTTTTTTGTAGGGTTTGAGTCTACGATGGATAACACGAGTTGCCATTAATGAATTTTTTTTTCCAAGGATCGTTCTTAGGATACCAGGAATAAATTTCAATTAAATAAACCATGCGATCCTCTGCATGCTCCTACAAAATTAAATGCAGAGGATGGATTTAGGGAATACCTGATTTCACCATTTGATCTACAGATCTAGATCGGTGCCAATAACGATGAAATAGATCTGGATCTGAATCTGAACGCCAGCGATGAACAATGGTTCCTACATATCTGATCTTTTGATCTGTTCCCTTGCTCCTTGGAAATCTGGTGAGGATTATCTACCAAGTTGGATCCGAGATCTGGAGAAGACGATCAATTTCTCCCACCAGATCAGTCGCGCCGCCATTCTCTCTCAATATACTGAAAACCTTAATTCTTAATGATCTGATAGAGAGAAGGCCTTTATATAGTGTTAGGGTTTTGAGAAACCCTAACCCTAATGGGCTTGAGCAATTCATGGGCCAGACCAGGGACCAGATGAAAATAATAAAGTGGGCCCTCTTTATTAATTAATCCTTCCTTGTTCAACCCAGAACATAATTAATTCATAAAACATTGTTTTAACCTTCACCACGGTAACAATGCTGACTCGCCCCTTTATTACCACGTTATTAGGAACGGGTTGCACCAAACTAACATGATCCACATATTTAAGGTTTTGGACATTCATTAATTTATTTGGCTTATGACAATCAGCCACAATTAATTAATCTCTTATTTCCTGAGTAATACCACTCACTCCTTTTCACTTATACCTGAATTAAATAATTCAACCTGCAAGGTTTAGCATAATAAACCTTGTGAGCTCCTCAGGGAATGTCACCATCCTGAAACGGATATGCTTACCTAAACGTCCAGACTAAGCAGGCCACACACAAATTGCCAACACCCAAAATACAAGTATTAGAGTACATGTAAGACTCGCCACTCTAGTAAATCAAAGTGTGGTCAATCTGTGTGTGCCCCTTATCCTTTAGTTAGGTTTAAGATCATAGGAAGTATGTTAGGGATCTGGCTCATTCGTATGTCAATGTGAATGGAACATCCCACTGTTGATCCCATCAATACATAACCATGTACTGAAACATCAAATAGCTAGGATAAGCCCACTTATGAACCAATGTGTCGCAGCTTAGACCGACAGCCTATCCAGGGACTGTCTCAACTTGATACTGTTTATATCTCGCTTGGTCAAATGATTCATATGATCCTCTGTGATCTCCTACACACCATATGATCATCCCTATAGGCGAGATAATAAGATATTATGGTTCGTTGTATGTTCGTTTCATCAGATAGCGAGTATTGTTGCAGCAACATATATGAAGACTAGTGTACAAAACACTTAATCATATATGCTTTCAATATATAATCCCAACAGTTTTGCACTTGAAGGATGAGCTCTGGAAGTTGAAGCTTAACTTCATCCTTGGTCTTCAATAGCCTTACCCAAATATATCTCGAGTAGTCATCAACTACTACGAGAGTGAACCTCTTTCCTCAAATGATGGGTAGCTTGATCGGTCCAAATAGATCCATGTGAAGTAATTCCAGGATCCTATCTGTGCTTGCTGTGATGGTGCGATTCTTGAATGAAGCTTTGGTTTGCTTCCCCATATTGAATGCTTTGCAGAAACCTTCTTCTATCTTGAACTCAACTTGAAGTCGACCTTCCACAAGTTTATATGCTTGGCTAAGTGTCTGATGGATTTGAAATTCAGGTGGCTAAACATCTTATGCCATAGCCAGCTGACTCCTTCTTAGGATGAGGTTGTTGTGACAAGGCATGTTTCAGGCTGTCCACTCTCCCAATCTACGATGTTGAGACTTCATTTATTCACTCCTTTAAGCACAGTCTCTTCGGAGTCTTTATTGTTGATTAAGCAATCATCTTCGGCAAACAACACCTCATATCCAGATTGGATAAGCTGACTGATACTCAGCAAGTTGTAATTGAGATTGGTGAGTAAGGACACGATGTTGATGGTGATCCCATTATTCTTTAGACATCTTTTTCCGATTACTCTCCCCTTTGAGTTATCTCCTAAAATGACCCATCTTCAAGTTTGAGAGGAGTTTTGTTTCTCCGGTCATGTGTGCAGAGCATCCATTATCCAAAATCCAATCTCACTTTTTCTTCTTGAGCTGACTTTGGCGACCCTGTATCAGATAGGTTTTGTATACTGAAAGCATTTATTACAATGAGTATACAACGGTTTATTTCTCCGATCTGTTAACAATCTTACATGTATGAACAATGGTATCCTCTTGTCTCACCGATAGGGACGATCATACGGCGTGTGGTAGATTGCAGAAGACAGTATGATCACTTGACCTAGTGAGACATAAACCTGATCACAGCCGAGACCGCGTATGAGGATACGTCTGTTCGGATGGCTGCGGTATTGTCGGAATAAGTAGTCTGTCTTGGTCACTTGACATGATGGTACGCAGAGGTGGCATATTGATGGACCGCAGTAAGATATATTCGTCTGTCTGACATCAGCGAATAAAAGATCTCGTTATATTGATTGAGTCCAAACCCTAACGAAGGTTCAGGGGTTTGCACGGGTTGACTGTTGCTTTGACTTGCCATGGTGGAGAGCCTAAGTAACGTGCTCGTATATCCACATCTTGGGTAACAGTAGTTCGTGTAGTACCGCCTGAGACTAGGTTTAGGTAACCATATCCAAGTAATAGGATGGGGACATTCCCTGAGGAGCTCAATAACATTCATCGTGTCAAAGTCCTGCAGGCTGATTAAGTTCAGGCACGAGTTATAAGATATTAATTAATTATAGTTAGAGCTTATCAGAGGCTCCGATTAATTAATGGATGTCCGGTAACCTTAAATATGGGGATTCTCAATTAATGCAGCCCGTTCTCATAACGTGGCAATAAAGGGGTAGGTCAGTATTAATTATGTGGTGAAAAAGAATTAATATTAATTAATTAATTGTGTCCTGGGTTGTGGACATGAGAATTAATTAATTTATAGGCCCACTTTATTATTTGCATTAGGTCCCAGGACTGGCCCAATTAAATATGCTGAATTGAGCCAAAAATGGCCCATTAGGGTTTCCAACCCTAGGTCTATAAATAGACAACTCTCTCTCATAAGTCATAACACAGTTAAAACACACTAAACCCTATAGAGAGAGGTAGCTCCATTTTTGGAGTTCAAAGGAGGATAATTTCGATTCTGGTCCTGCTCAGAATACAGTTCTACGGAGTCCTCACCAGTAGTAGATCTGAACAACATTGGGGCACAACCCTGAAGATCTGATCTGGAGAACAGATTTCTCTTCTTTTCTCTCTTTCTGTTTCGATTTTTCTAAGAAATTAG
Source organism: Plectranthus barbatus (assembly GCA_026898455.1). Lineage (NCBI taxonomy): Eukaryota > Viridiplantae > Streptophyta > Magnoliopsida > Lamiales > Lamiaceae > Plectranthus > Plectranthus barbatus. The sequence continues at coordinate 771,814 of JAPKLW010000212.1, forward strand.
GTCTCTAATTTCTGTTTCTGCAGATTAAATCGGATCGCGTGGTTGAATTGAGATTTGGAATTCAAACGCAAAAGATCGGTTCAGAATCGACGGAGTTACGGTAAACCCTAAATCCACAATTTTTCGTATTAAATTCATAGGAGCATGCTAGGGTTTTGAGAATATGAATTGTGAGCAATATCTATAAATCAATCCGATTCAGTTTGGTTTTGGTGATTCGGTTCACGGAAAAACCCTACAATTGGTACCAGAGCCAGGTTTCTGATTTATGGCTCTGTTGTTCATAATTAAATTCGATATGCATGTATGAATATATTGTTTATTGTGGGTGTTGGTTTTTGTTCCTCGTGGCAACCCGTTGATTCAGCCCGCGGTGCTTTATCCGTGTAGGGCTGAATTGTTTTTGTAAAATCACGAGAAAATCCGTGATTAGTGTAGATTTGAAAATTGTAATAGAATAGATTTTGCAATTTTCAAATTTATGTAATTGGACGGGTCGAGGACGAAGAACGAAGATGGAGCTAACGAAGGGCGGTGCACGGCAGCGGCAGGAGGCCGCGCGCGCGTGCAGCCGCGGGCGATGGCGGCGGCAGCGAGCCGCGGCAGCGCGGGCGACGGCACGCGAGTGGCCGCCAACGGGGCTGGACGTGGCGGCAGGCGTGCGGCGCTGGGCGCGCGCGGGCTACGCGCGGATGGAGCCGCAGGTGCGCGGTGCTCGCGCGCGGCGGTAGCAGTCGGCGATCGGCGGCGGCTTTGGCTGCTGTTGTCCCGTCGTGGTGGCTTGTGTTTTTGTGGTTTGTGCAATCCTGTGTAAACCCTAGGGTTTGCATTAGGGTTAGGTCAAATCATCAGATCACAAAGGCCTAAAAATCCAAAAAGATTTAGTGTATCCAGATTTGAAGGCCCTTGAAGATTTGGAAGATTTGAAAAGATTTGGATTTATCAAAATTAATTCAAAATTCAAATTTGTAATAGATAGATATTATTTTCTATATTTGGGGCCACAAGGTGTCCTCGTATGATATGTGATTTATTTATGTGCGCAATTAAGCATGTGTAGATAATAGGAAAAGCATGTTTTTTCGCTTTTATTATTTACAGCTTTTCAAGCATGCTTATGTGATTAATTTCTTTTTGTTGGATTATATTTTGGGAATTTTTGGGCTTGTTTAATTACATGCAAAAATTTGGAAAATATAATGACAAAGAAATTATGTGTGCGCATAAAGAAACCTTTTAAAAGAAAAATACTAAGCAGATTTTTTAATTAAAATCAATAGACCTCCACAAAGCGGTCCTAGGCTGTAAGTGTATCTCTCGTTCTAGTAAACGTCTACGAGTGTAGCTTGCTAGTTCCCGGAGGTGCATGGGTACGGTTGTTGGGATTTCTAGACAAATAATTTAAATCATGTGAATAGTGGGAGCGCTTTGCGTAAACGTCTACGAGTGTAGCTTGCGTAGACCTCTTTCACAAGTATTCTAGGATTGATTCAAATTATAGATAACAAAAGCTTTGAGGGCTGTGCGGTATGGTTACGTGCCATGCTAAACTGTCTCTTTTGGCCGGAGTTAAATTTGTGGTTAATTGCTTAGAAGCATCTAAGAATATAATGCAAGAATTGCATCCCTGTTCTTGAGAGATGGCTTGGTCTAAGGTTTTCACTAATTATTAATTTCTAGTGTCAAAAGCATCCTGACATGGTAGTGAAATTAAATGGATTGGGGCTTAAAACCCGTAGTTCTGGTTGAGGGTGACATCGTAAACGTCTACAAATGTAGCTTGCGGTGGGAACTCTTGGGCAATTAGTGGAAAACATTTGTATTTGATTTATTTAAAGGTTTTCAATGCATTTGTTTTCGAAGTTCAACATGTATGTTCTTATTTAAGATTCTTTATTGTCTCAGATATGTCTATGTCTAGTGTTATCAATATTCTCGCACAAAATTCTCTAATTGGTCCAAACTTCCTGGAATGGAAACGCAACCTTGAATACATCCTGATTGCGGAAGAACACATGTTCGTTCTACAAGTACATTGTCCTGTAAGTGCCCACTACTGAATCCTCGCAAGAGGAAGTAAACTATTACAACGAGTGAGAGAGCACGTAGTTTCCATGACTCACCTCATGGATGAGCTAACTGCGCACAGCGGAGGTATCGACGCTGAGGCTAAGGTCGATATCATACTGAACTCTCTACCCAAATCCTTTGAGAGTCAGACTGATTGTTGTCATGAACAAGAAGGAGTATACTCTTAACGAGTTGCTCAATGACTTGATGGCAGCGGAATCGGTTATGAATCCTTAGAAGGTTGCCTTAGCTACTTCTGGTAATCACTCTGCTGTATCGAAAGGTATGAAGCCGAAAAGAGCGATTAAGAAGAAGGCTGGAAAGGTAACTGCGAAGGACATGGAAGCTGTTAATAAGCCTATGGGGAAACTTCTTGGGACAAGTGTTTTCAGGTGTGGTAAGAAAGGACTTTGGAGGAAAGATTGTCAGGCCCACAAGGCTAGACAAGGTATGCCATTTGCATGTATAACTGAAGCATGATTAGAGTGCGGCGTTGCTCTTCCAAGAGTTGTAAGCGCTGACTTGTTGATCATGTTGTTATACTTTGCAGGGGACCGTGCCGATAAGGCTGGTGAGTGATGGCAAGAAGATACCAAACTGGATGAAGGCAAGGTTTTATGACGGAGCTTCATGGAGTTTTTCTTTTCCTTATGTTTTGATAAATTAAAGTACATTTGAGAATTTATTTGTGGGCCGTGGTTCATTGGCAGGACAAATTTCATCAACTTTTATGGATATTTGTTATTTATGATTTTGTCATTGGTAATAACAATGTTGTCCATTATGGTATGTTGATTTACAATCTCTATGTGGCTTTGATCAAATCTGTCCTCAAGTACTGCATGTAATTCATCCGTAATTGATAATCCTAGGAAGAGAAAACTTACTTCTTCTGATGAGGATCTTACATATCTCTGGCACTTGAGACTGGGTCACATCAGCTTGAAGCGGATTCAGAGACTTGCAGATGACGGTACATTGGACTTAGTCCGGGCTGTACCTTATCAAGTCTGCGAATCCTGCATCGAGGGCAAGATGTCAACTAGGCCTTTCAAGGCTAGTCAGTCTCGAGCAGAGGAAGTGTTGGAATTGATCCATTATGACTTATGTGGACCGATGTCCACGCAGGCTCGTGGAGGGTACGAGTACTTCGTCATTTTCATTGACGATTGCTCAAGGTACGGATACATTTACCTGCTTCGCTACAAGTCTGAATGCTTTTAGAAATTCAAAGAGTTCAAGGCTGAGGTAGAAAAGAAGGTCGGGAAAACTATCAAGTCGCTGCGATCTGACCGCGGTGGCGAGTACCTCGGCAATGAGTTCCTACAGTATTTGTCAGAAAATAGGATTACATCCCAGTGGACTACACCGGGTACTCCCCAGCAAAACGGTGTAGCTGAAAGAAGAAATGGGACTCTTCTAGAGATGTTAAGATCAATGATGAGTTATGCAAACTTACCAATTTCGTTTTGGGGCTACGCATTAGAAACAGCAGCTTACGTGCTTAATGTGGTGCCTTCTAAATCAGTTCCTAAGACGCCTTCTGAGTGTTGGAATTGTATACATAAAAGCATTATGATTGGTATATTAGGAAGCGTTATGTTTGATATACTGGTAATCATTAATGACTTGCAATAAACAACTCCTGTCTGAATTAACAATCATACAATGCAAACAAACACATCCAGTTATCTCGTCAATAGGGAGATCATACGGTGTCTAAGAGATCACAGAAGATCGTATAGATCGTTCGACCTAGCGAGATAT